>CAJNDS010002691.1:227064-314789 GCA_905221605.1 Symbiodinium natans | reverse complement strand
TTTCGGATAAGAACAACAACGTGCACTGTAAGCAAGAGCCAAAGAGAAACAAGCAACCACATTCGATCAACATCTGGGCGATCAGCATGTTTGGTTGGCTGAGGTCAAGCCTTCAAGGTTCAAGGAGATCGTTACACATGGCACGTTCCGTGACCACATGCATAGGCGTGCTTGCATTCTGTAGAACGCACAACTTGACGCTGCTGGCCATCTGCCAACTGGCGATAGCTAACGCAGACACAGCAAAAACATATCTCAAGCAGGGTGGCTTGGACTTAGCTTCGCTAAACCGTTCACAGCTCAGGTCTCTTGACGCTCTTCACCAACAGCATTGTCGCGTGGACGTTGCGCTTCTTGACGTGGTCCGGCATCTGCGTTTTGCCGTCTGCGCAGTAGCCAGATCAGTGAGTCGTCGTCCAAATCGCCTGCTTTTCGCAGAAGGCGGCGGCGCTTTCTGACCTAAAGGAAAACTGCTTCGCACACTGTCACACTGCATCAGAGCAGGCTACGCAAAAAGAAGTGCTCTTCTTGAGGATAGCAGCTTCGTTCTTAAGGGCTTTGCTGGCGCGCTTCAGTTCGTCCTGGCAAAAAAGGCACGTGTATGGGCAGCGGCGTGCGCGCATAGGACAGAAAAGTCTCTTGGCACCTTCAGCTCTTGCCGCTGCCTTTTGAGATCTCGTACAACATCGCCAGCAGCAGCTTCGGCACTCATGGCTGCAGCAACTACCGTGGCGCATGCACACGTCTCTCTTTCCACCCACTTGAGGACACACGAAGCAAAGCACGAGTTCCCGCTCAGAAACATTGCACACGCTGGGCCCTACTTCCAGCACCAAGAACGCATGGTCCTTTCCACCATGTTGCACCTTCCCCAAGCAGTATCACACATCCCGCTTGTCGGACGTTGGAGCTTCAAGCATTGAGCGCTTCCGGTCCCACGGCGAGCTTTACTCTTTAAACAAAAGGTCATACGCATAGCCCATGGCGCGATTTCGCGGCCATATGCATTGGCTTGCTTCTTTCGAAGGTGGAGAACGACCCGCTGCTTGAGGGTCTATTTCAAAAGCTTGCAGCTTCTTGGACAGACAAGGCAGAGCTTCGCCCAGACACCCTGTCAAACTAAAGGATTTGCGCCACGATCTGCGGGACCAAAAGTCTTCCCGCGCTCTCATGAGCAAACGTACCCAGTCCAACTTGCTGACTTGTCCGTCACCAAGCTGTCGTAAGATTTGGTACTCCGTTCGGAGCCACCACTTGAAAGAGAAGAAGCCGCGCACGTCGAGCGGCTGCAGCAGGAATGTTGCGCCGGCCGGCACGAAATTCAATTTGATGTCAACCTCGCACGCCCGTAGAAAGACTTCTTTGGAAAGGTGGCATGGAGCCACATCGAGGGTGAGAACCGGTTCCAGCAACCATCTCCAACCGTCCAACGCTAGCGAAATCAGGTACAGCATTGCCAAAAGCAGTGATGTGGAGTTCCATGAGGAGACTGTTCGCCAGACATGTGTCCCCGGGCGGCATTCTGCGGCCACTGTCTGCATCAAGCCCAGTGTAAACACGGACTTATTCCCGATGACGAAATGTGGCAAGCTCTGCTGAAGCTCGTCGTTGTCTGATATCACTGCCACATAGCTCACAAATGTCCGCAAGTCACCCTTGCGAACCGGCAGACGTGGGCCCTCCACGTCTGCTCCCCAGTGGCGGCGTTGGACCACCAAGCCACAAAGAGGGTGCGGCGTCAGAGCTACAGATGTCTCATCAAGGTTGAGATGCAAAAGACGTCGGGGTGCACTTGCATGTCGAAGGAAGCTGAGCGATTGGAAGAACACCGCCACCTCTGCCCGGACACAAATTCAGATTTGGGCCCCCCATTTTTTGGGCCAGAAAGCGGTCCCGTTTTTGGTACTGGGCCGATTTGCAACTCCAAATATGATGCTTGCTTGTGACCCCAAAAAAGGCTCCTCAATCTATGCAAAAAGTCTTAACTTCAGAAGAAAATGCACCCAAGCCTTCTGGGGCAAGCGCGCAGGCTCCACAGCCACACGCACTGGCACGGTTCCTCTACTCACATCCCAACGTTTACACCATCGCTGCAACCACTTCCGGCCGCCACGGTTTGTGGCAGCCCGGCAGCCAGCATGATCACCCAATCTTCGTCGAAACTCGAAGAGGGCCGCCTCCGAGGTCGGAGCCGAGTGACAACGAAAGTTCTGCTGCCGAACCCAGCGAAAAAGGTTGGCCTCTGCCAAGAAAACGTGAGCTTCTCGAGAAGCATGTTTTTGGGCCGCCGTCTGCGGATCTGTACAGGCATGAACATCAGAAGCCGCAGCTTCCCGGTAAAGATTCTGGACAAACGTAATGCTTGGCAGCGTGTCGTCAGACGCTGCACGCCTCTGTAGTTGTCGGGCGTGCTGCATGGCCACTATTGCATTGTGACCGCTGAGAACATAGGTACACAAGACCTGATGCCGCTGCTTTGGGGAAAGTCCGCACGGCCAACTCACTCTGTGGGCTTTTCGGGCTGCCCTGACAAGCGGCCGCTGTCCTTCTCGCAAGCGCTGTTGCAGCTCGCGGCAGGTCCGCTTCAGAGAACACAAGCGACAGCTGCTTGGCAACGGCACTCCATGGTACAGAGCACTTCAGCACCGCAAAGCACTTCCTTTTGGAGGCTCATGCGCAGGCAAACTGCGGAAGTGCGAAAACGTCAGACGAGGCTTGGAGATGTACCTCTTGCAAGATTTCGTCGACAGTCTGCCTGCACCACTACCAACTACGTCGCTGACTCCTGACGCTAAGAACTTGGCCAGACATGCACACGACAAGCTGTGACGAACGACAGTCAAATACGGTCGATTCAATCTCGGCAAGGGCAACACAATGGCCCTCTATCCTTACGTCATGGTCGATGTGCGAACCAACAACGACTTGGCAATACAGCAGCGGTAACCCGCAACATACTTGGAAATACCTGGCTTTCCTGCACCCCAAACTGGGGCCGCTGGTAAGGCACCGTGGAACAACAACAGTTGAGATCTGGCCAACCACCATCTTGCCGCCGGCCTTAAGATGACAGAGTCCCCCTCCAGAGACCTCCCTTACCAGTTTGGGCAAGTGTCCACCCTTCAACAGCGGAAATCTGGCCAAACGCCGTCTTGCAGCGACTTGGCACGACCTTCTGCGTCGGTGCAAAAGGAACGTCAAAGTAACCTGGACCTGACTTGGAGCTGGAACACCCCCAGGGTAACCCGCACATGAGCGTCCCGACGCCGAGCGGACAGCCTGTGCGCCGGTGAGAGCTTCCCAAGGCGCAGCATCATCGGCAAAAAAAGGGGGAGGGGTGCACGAGCAAGATGAACACCGTCCTGAGCCACGGCGGATAGGAGCAAAAAAAGGGGAGAGGGGTTTGAGCAATGGTGAGCATCAGCAAACAAAAAGGAGGGGCGTCAGGTACTTGCAGGCAAAGCCGCTTCCCCTAGCCCCTTGAGCCCTAAAGTCTTCTTCTGCTGTCTTCTTCTGGCGTCTCCACCTAGACAACCGGGCAGTGGAAAGATGAACACTCTTGCACGCAACAGGCTGTCTGTGACACTGTGCTAGGTGTGCCAGAAGCGGCGTGAAGCCAACTGGACGCGTAAAAGCCAGACAGCTATCGAGCTTGCAACATGCCTTTTTCGAGACGATGGTGCTCAAGCCTGCGCACGTTTGAACGCAACAGCTGGCATCTGTCAGAAGCATGGAAGCTGCCCGCGTACTGTCAACCACAAACCACTGGAACATGTGTACAATTGGCATGCGCCTTCACAGCAATCTGATGTACTCAGGCTTATGGAAGACATAGCTGACAGCTTCGGAAGAAAGGATGCAGGACATGTGAACGATGCACAGGACGGAGAGCAACAAGTCTGGAAATCCAAGGTTGTCGCCTGCCTGTTGCCTGGATTTGGCGTGCACCCGATGGCAAGCAGCAGTTTTCCTGTCGCACATCAGTTGAGCCCGACTTGGCTGGGCATGACAAGCCAGAGCATGCGGGCATTCGCAGGCCTCAGCACACGCGCGGCCGCGGCCCGCCCTCCCGCCCAAGCCCCGTCCCACCGCCCTACATGCTTGAAAAAAAGCGGGCGCGGTTCAAAGCAAGCTCAAAAATCAAGAAAACATGTCAAAAATCATGCATGCCCGAGCCGTTCAGAACGAAGGACAACACTTCCAAAACATTGTTGCATGTGGAAAAAGCCTTTGTCTGCTCCAACTTGAAAGGAAAAACAGTTATTTGTATTTTTCAATCGGTTCTTGAGCCAGAGCTGCCTCCTGGCGTCCATTTCTGCCCCCAAAGCGGCTTGCCCAAAAATGGTTGCAGAGTCTTCCCCTATCATTATATGGCTTCGTGGTTTAGGCACAGAGCACAGACAGAGTTCCGGCTTCTTGGCTTTCACGTCTCATACAGCGGCTGCTTGCAGTCTATACAGATTGAATTACCTTCGAGCCACTCGCGCTCCTCGCTCTGCAACTCCTCCAGCTCACGCAGCCAAGAGTTCGACGTCAGAATCATAGCGACGTTGTAGACATACACACTGTAGGTGAACAGATTTGTTCCAGAGTGGGCGAGCGTAACCTCTTCTGTGGATCCCTGAAACAGGCGACGATTGCGCAAAACCATGTCCGCGGAACCTTCATCATACAAGATGGCGCGGTGGACCAAAGGGTTGAAGCCACGCAAGTCAGGCTGACTCACGCCACAGCAGTTGAGCTCTAGTGTCTGGCGATGACCGAAGAGGCTGCGAGCATAGATTGTTTTACCAAGTCGCGTGGGACCAGTTAAAACAAGGAAGCTCCTTCGGAACATGGGGCGGGCGAACTGTGGCAAGAAGTCGCGCTGGACCTGCTCCAGCACAACGGCTGTCTTCATGAGGGGCTGAAGGTCCAGGAGCGCTTGCGCCTTGCGCGCTGCAACGGCCTCTGTCTGCATGCACTGTGCATGGAACTTCATGTTGTCTAAATAGGCTTTCACGTGCTTCTTGCAGCGCAGGTACTCCTTCTCCGCAACCTGCTCCGTAATTTTACAGGCCTGCCATAAATTGGTAATCCAATCCGGCGCAATTGGAAAGGTGGTGAAGGCAGGAGCTGTCGTCGTCATATGAATGGAGCCAATCTTCGGAACCTGTAAATAATAATGCCCCTGATCGTATGCCTTTCGGCAAGCTTTTCCACGAGCTTGCTTGCACTCCACAGACTGATGCGGAACGGCACCACGAAACAACAGACTGGGCTTCGGCAGAGTCACCGTCTGTCCTTACTTTTACCCCACAAAACTACCGGCAAGGACCCAGGAGGAACGCCCGAAGCGGCGGTGGAAACAGTGGGTCATGTTCACATCAACCCTTTGAAACAGGGCACCTAATTAGCTAACTGCACCGGCGACCGCAAAACCGAGCCAGGACGCAGAACATAACCAACTAACCTGCGCCAAGCATCTCGAGTCAAACATCAGATGAAAGTGGATGCTGGGCACCAGCTTCTCCAGACTCACAGCGGTGTGCAGCTCACACGCAAGAGTCATACGATCCAGCTTGCTTTGCCGTAGCTGCTGCGCAAAGCGTTGGAACTCATCCCAAAGGCTTGCAACCTCGACATTGTCCTGCAAGAGGCGACAGATATCGGCAATCCGCGACTCCCCTTCTGCCAACATTGCACTTGCCCCGGCATCTGTAATCCTGGACCAGGAGCCAGAGTATCTGAACATCGTGCCACTGCCGCGGTAGGAAGGCAGCGGTTGCTCATTCAAGACTATAGGGGGTTCTGCGTGCCAGGAGGCAAGCAAAGCTCTTGCTGCAGCCATGAGATGAGCAGGCACTTGGCCCAGCATGGCCTGTAGAACTGGAACCTTGTCTATGCTGGTAAACTCCACTCGCAGGACATTGCGCCTCTCATGACCATGTGAGCCTTCCTCGACCATTCTCCTCGCAACCCACGTGTCTCGGACAAGGGTCTGGAGCTGGGTCCGTGTTTGCCTGCTGTTTTCTCCCTCCGGCGGACTCTGCTTGCCCTGCAAACGACGACGTTTTGCGGGCAACATGGCTCAGGCAAAATGCCCGGATTTACATGCACGGCACGTGCCAATTAGAGACAGGCAGTCACGCTTCTGTCAGATTCCCACGCAGTTACACAAACCATACGGCGCTCCCGTTTAGTTAGAGGGTTTGTGGGAAAGAGTCACCTGCACGGTACGTACCAGTTAGAAGCAGGAACTCACGCTTGTGTCAGATTCCCCTGCAGTTACGCAAACCATGTGGTGCTCATGAAAAGTGGTGAGCTCTTTGGTGAGAGGCACTGAAGCTCACTGTCCAAGCCTGCGAAACGCTGCGCAGGAACGTGACAGGACCCAATGTCTACCTTCTCTCATTGCAGAAACCATTACCGCAGGACCGCACAGGACAAGCCACGTACGAGAACTGCAAGATGACACGCGTGGTCCTGCAAAACCGTTGTGGGACAATAGAATTATTAGTCCAAAAAACGGATTTGCAGGACCACGGGTTTTCGAGGCCTGCTTTCCCGGAACGTTTCGCGGGGCCGCGTGCCCAGAGCAAGCTTCTAGTGGTCTCCAGGTCTTTGGCCACGAGGTGGTAGGAGACGAAGGAACGTCCACAATGGGACTGGCTGCCCCGGAACTCCAAGGGAACATCCCTGGGCTGGGTTGTTCGTGGGGTGTGAGCAAAATGAGCACCAGGGATGCAGCATGAGCATGACAAAGGGGGGCGTTTGAGCAAAACGAGCACCAGGGATATGAGCATCACACAGGGGGGGGGGCGTCTGAGCAAAACGAACAACATGTATTTCATGTACCTGTTTCTGTACACGTCACGTGCAGAGACGCGCAAAGCACAAGCATTGCGGCGCCATTATGCAGTGGTCTTGCCTCAACCCAAGAACTTGGCCGAAGCATGCCCATGTTTGTCTCACATCCTTGAGCGGCACTTCGCACGCGTGACGAACATGGAGAAAGGAGAGATTGTGTGAAAGCGATAGAAAATGCGCCCTATCCGAACTGCCAGCATGCGTCCCCCCCGTAGCTATGCTTCTGCTCACCGTCTACACGTCCTTACCTTCAAAAACTTAGGCCCAAGTATGCACATGTTTGTCTCACATCCGTCAGCGGCACTTCACAAACATTGACAAACGAGAGCTTCTGTGAAAGAGAAAGGGAGAGCTAGACAGAATGCGCCCTCTCCGACGTGGCCAAAACCTTACCGTCGCTATGCTTCTGCTCACCGTCTCCACGTCCTTACCTTCAAAAACTTAGGCGCATGCCCAAGCATGTCCATGTTTATCCCACATCCTTGAGCGGCACTTACGCGCGCGAGATTGTGTGAGAAAACGAGAGCGTGAGAGAGTGTGAAAGAAACTGTGCCCTGCTCTGTAGGACCAAAAAGCGAAAACACCCTCCAAAATATAATCAAAACCATACAAAAACAATCAAGTTTGACATGTCGGGCGTAGTGACTTTTAGGGTTTAGGATGGTTGCCCTGACCCCACAAAAGGAAAACACCTTCAAAATATAGGCAAAACCCATACAAAAACAAGCAGAGAGCAAAAAAACACCAAAATCAAGTTTGACATGTTGGGTGTAGTAACTTTTAAGGTTTAGGATGGTTGCCCTGACCCCAAAAAGGAAAACACCTTTAAAAACATAGGCAAAACCATACAAAAACAAGCAGAGAGCAACAGAAACACCAAAATCAAGTTTGACATGTCGGGTGTAGTGACTTTTAAGGTTTAGGATGGTTGCCCTGACCCCACAAAAGGAAAACACCTTCAAAATATAGGCAAAACCCATACAAAAACAAGCAGATAGCAAAACAACACCAAAATCAAGTTTGACATGTTGGGTGTAGTAACTTTTTAAGGTTTAGGATGGTTGCCCTGACCCCAAAAAGGAAAACACCTTTAAAAACATAGGCAAAACCATACAAAAACAAGCAGAGAGCAACAGAAACACCAAAATCAAGTTTGACATGTCGGGTGTAGTGACTTTTAAGGTTTAGGATGGTTGCTCTGACCCCAAAAAAGGAAAACACCTTCAAAATATAGGCAAAACCCATACAAAAACAAGCAGAAAGCGAAAACAACACCAAAATCAAGTTTGACATGTCGTGAATAATCCTGTTGCTGACAGGATGGCCTCCAAATCGGAGCGAATAGAATCTTCAGCTGTATGTCCGAGGGTTGCCTCCCGGATGCCAAAATCGACGGGCAACATCAGCGTGATTCAGCGTGGCATACACATTTGACAAAGATTGCACAAGTACTGCAAAGGCCTACACGGGCAGGCATTCGAGCAGATCTGTTGTGAGGGAACGGACTGGGGCCGGGGCGTGTGCACATTTTTCGCAGAGGTCGAAGCCACTGTTGCTGCATCGAAATGTGACAGTAAAGACCTTCAGCCAACTGGACTGGCAAGCGATGGGGGCAGATGGCACTCAATGGTAGCGATGTGTCACGAAGAAAGCGAAAACAACACCAAAATCAAGTTTGACATGTTGGGTGTAGTAACTTTTAAGGTTTAGGATGGTTGCCCTGACCCCAAAAAGGAAAACACCTTTAAAAACATAGGCAAAACCATACAAAAACAAGCAGAGAGCAACAGAAACACCAAAATCAAGTTTGACATGTCGGGTGTAGTGACTTTTAAGGTTTAGGATGGTTGCCCTGACCCCAAAAAAGGAAAACACCTTCAAAATATAGGCAAAACCCATACAAAAACAAGCAGAAAGCGAAAACAACACCAAAATCAAGTTTGACATGTCGTGAATAATCCTGTTGCTGACAGGATGGCCTCCAAATCGGAGCGAATAGAATCTTCAGCTGTATGTCCGAGGGTTGCCTCCCGGATGCCAAAATCGACGGGCAACATCAGCGTGATTCAGCGTGGCATACACATTTGACAAAGATTGCACAAGTACTGCAAAGGCCTACACGGGCAGGCATTCGAGCAGATCTGTTGTGAGGGAACGGACTGGGGCCGGGGCGTGTGCACATTTTTCGCAGAGGTCGAAGCCACTGTTGCTGCATCGAAATGTGACAGTAAAGACCTTCAGCCAACTGGACTGGCAAGCGATGGGGGCAGATGGCACTCAATGGTAGCGATGTGTCACGAAGAAAGCGAAAACAACACCAAAATCAAGTTTGACATGTTGGGTGTAGTAACTTTTAAGGTTTAGGATGGTTGCCCTGACCCCAAAAAGGAAAACACCCTTAAAAACATAGGCAAAACCATACAAAAACAAGCAGAGAGCAACAGAAACACCAAAATCAAGTTTGACATGTCGGGTGTAGTGACTTTTAAGGTTTAGGATGGTTGCCCTGACCCCAAAAAAGGAAAACACCTTCAAAATATAGGCAAAACCCATACAAAAACAAGCAGAAAGCGAAAACAACACCAAAATCAAGTTTGACATGTCGTGAATAATCCTGTTGCTGACAGGATGGCCTCCAAATCGGAGCGAATAGAATCTTCAGCTGTATGTCCGAGGGTTGCCTCCCGGATGCCAAAATCGACGGGCAACATCAGCGTGATTCAGCGTGGCATACACATTTGACAAAGATTGCACAAGTACTGCAAAGGCCTACACGGGCAGGCATTCGAGCAGATCTGTTGTGAGGGAACGGACTGGGGCCGGGGCGTGTGCACATTTTTCGCAGAGGTCGAAGCCGCTGTTGCTGCATCGAAATGTGACGGTAAAGACCTTCAGCCAACTGGACTGGCAAGCGATGGGGGCAGATGGCACTCAATGGTAGCGATGTGTCACGAAGAAAGCGAAAACAACACCAAAATCAAGTTTGACATGTTGGGTGTAGTAACTTTTAAGGTTTAGGATGGTTGCCCTGACCCCAAAAAGGAAAACACCCTTAAAAACATAGGCAAAACCATACAAAAACAAGCAGAGAGCAACAGAAACACCAAAATCAAGTTTGACATGTCGGGTGTAGTGACTTTTAAGGTTTAGGATGGTTGCCCTGACCCCAAAAAAGGAAAACACCTTCAAAATATAGGCAAAACCCATACAAAAACAAGCAGAAAGCGAAAACAACACCAAAATCAAGTTTGACATGTCGTGAATAATCCTGTTGCTGACAGGATGGCCTCCAAATCGGAGCGAATAGAATCTTCAGCTGTATGTCCGAGGGTTGCCTCCCGGATGCCAAAATCGACGGGCAACATCAGCGTGATTCAGCGTGGCATACACATTTGACAAAGATTGCACAAGTACTGCAAAGGCCTACACGGGCAGGCATTCGAGCAGATCTGTTGTGAGGGAACGGACTGGGGCCGGGGCGTGTGCACATTTTTCGCAGAGGTCGAAGCCGCTGTTGCTGCATCGAAATGTGACGGTAAAGACCTTCAGCCAACTGGACTGGCAAGCGATGGGGGCAGATGGCACTCAATGGTAGCGATGTGTCACGAAGAAAGCGAAAACAACACCAAAATCAAGTTTGACATGTTGGGTGTAGTAACTTTTAAGGTTTAGGATGGTTGCCCTGACCCCAAAAAGGAAAACACCCTTAAAAACATAGGCAAAACCATACAAAAACAAGCAGAGAGCAACAGAAACACCAAAATCAAGTTTGACATGTCGGGTGTAGTGACTTTTAAGGTTTAGGATGGTTGCCCTGACCCCAAAAAAGGAAAACACCTTCAAAATATAGGCAAAACCCATACAAAAACAAGCAGAAAGCGAAAACAACACCAAAATCAAGTTTGACATGTCGTGAATAATCCTGTTGCTGACAGGATGGCCTCCAAATCGGAGCGAATAGAATCTTCAGCTGTATGTCCGAGGGTTGCCTCCCGGATGCCAAAATCGACGGGCAACATCAGCGTGATTCAGCGTGGCATACACATTTGACAAAAATTGCACAAGTACTGCAAAGGCCTACACGGGCAGGCATTCGAGCAGATCTGTTGTGAGGGAACGGACTGGGGCCGGGGCGTGTGCACATTTTTCGCAGAGGTCGAAGCCGCTGTTGCTGCATCCAAATGTGACGGTAAAGACCTTCAGCCAACTGGACTGGCAAGCGATGGGGGCAGATGGTACTCAATGGTAGCGATGTGTCACGATGATGCATCTAGAAACCAAATGTCATGGCAGGAAGCCCGGACGGCTTGCGGGACTTGGCAAAGACTCTTCCCATTGCAACTGGCCTGCGAACATGATCTGCCAAGCGCATCTTTGAAAGTCGTGGCATGAGAACAGAAACAGCACCATGGTGTCCGCATCTCTCCAAGTGCGCGACCACTGCGGCATCCACCGGTGAAATCGCCGCTGCCTTTTGAGATCTCGTACAACATCGCCAGCAGCAGCTTCGACACTCATGGCTGCAGCAACTACCGTGGCGCATGCACACGTCTCTTTCCACCCACTTGAGGACACACGAAGCAAAGCACGCGTTCCCGCTCAGAAACATTGCACACGCTGGGCCCTACTTCCAGCACCAAGAACGCATGGTCCTTTCCACCATGTTGCACCTTCCCCAAGCAGTGTTCATTGGAGCCTTAATGCTCATTGGTGTTCTGTAGCAGAGTTTCACTTGCCAGTCTGGAATTGTTGACAAGAGCTGGATTTTGTTCGACAGCGGATGCGAATTGCTGTCCCCCGTGGTTTGCAGAGGACTACCCATTGCTCCCTGGTTCTGATTGTCCAGCCCTCAGGAGCATTTCAGGCAAAACCCTCAACATATTGGGCAAGAGTTGTTGAACTCATTGTGTATCCATTTTTTATGTGTGTGAAAACATCCCGTTTCCATTGGAAAGTGTTTCTCGTTTTCTATTGCAAGATTTCTAGTCATGTCTCGCGACTTCATGGCATTGATCACTGACTTCCGGTGCCCATTGTTCGTCAAGGTACATTGGTGTATCTTACTCCTACTGTGATTCCTTTCTCATGGTCTGATGCACCCAAAAGTGAATTGGAGATCAACTCTCTTATGGTAGAGATTGACCTCACAGCATTGGATGTGGAACTTCGCGGTGTAACTGACATTGCTGATCTCGCATACGATCATGTGTTTAAGATCTCCTCGCTCATTGATGCTGTGCAGAAAGGTAGGCAGAAGCAAAAATTTAAGCGCATGGACTGTTGGAAAGCAGATGACAAGGCACATCAATTGATTCGTCATCACGTAAAACCCAGAAGTGCCATGTTTGACTTTGGAAGATTGAGCAAGGAGATCCCGTAGAAGAAGAGATTGACAGGTTGGAGAGAGACCCGTAAGTTCTACAAGGATGGCAGTTGTAAAACGGTGATTGATGTGGAAGGATGATCGAGAATGAACTGGGAGCACTCGCTTTGCATTGAAGCAAAGGCTGCGAAAGCGCCCGGAGACTTCGCAGCTTCTGAAAGCATTGAAGCCTCAAGCCTCAGCCCAACATCACCTAAACCTGAGCCCTCGCAGACATTGAAGCCCAGTTCTGAAGCGCTACAGCCCAGTAGTTCTCCCATTGAGCGTCGTGTGTTGAGCCGAAGGACCGAGGTATTGGAGACCTTGGATTCTGAAAACACGATTTTGAGCAGATTGCGTTCTGTTCAAGTGTTTGACAACAAGATGAAAGAAGATCTATTGCGACTCTTCCACAGCCACACTCCTGACCCATTGACTGGAATGGAGCGAACTACTGACTATTGGGTTCAATTGCTTTCGTTTTGGATTCGCATGATTCACCAGAAACGAACTGATTTGGTTCATCCTGATGATGAGCCTTCCCCGATTGACGCCAAGCGAGACAACGAATTTGGCGACTCACTGATGGCAGATCGCTACACATACATTGTGGAATCTCAGTTCCTTGAATCGAATGGCACTGAAATTGAAGACTATTGGTGTTCTGTTCGTGATGATGATGGTACTGTGAAAGAACCTGAACAAGATCCTCGTAGGGATTTGTTTCAAGCATGGAGAGGATTCTCTGTCTTTGTTCCCATTCCGATTGAGTATGAGAGAGCTGAACAGGAAACCTCACATAGACATGCGAGAGTCCCGAAAGGATTGAAGGTTCCTGGTGAACCCTCTTCGTCCGAAAGAAAACAACACGAATTGACTCATTTGCCGTTTCGAGATTGGTGTCCACATTGTGTCAAGGCGAAAGGCAGGCATGGCCCAGCCAAGAAGCAGATTGACCGTCAGCCTGTTATCCAAGTGGACTATTGCTTTAGTGCCACAAACAAGGATTTGCCCTTGCAGAAGATTCTCTCTGCAGTTGACGTGATATCAGGATTGGGCATGGCTGTCGTTGTCCCATCAAAAGGTGAGATTGACTACAGTGTAGCTGAACTGAAGAAGTTCATCTTCGAATGTGGTAGGACATTTGGTGTATTGCAGTACGACCAAGAAAGTCCCCTCAAAGCATTGTGTCAACGTGTTTGCTCTGAGTTAGGTGGATTGAGCTTGCGCGCAGCCCCGAAGGAACATTCCCAGTCTAGTGGATCTGTAGGACAGATGCAACGCACATTGTACGGACAATTGCGTACGCTGCTGTATCAGGTCGAGCACAACACTGGTTTCGCAATTGACTCCAACAGTGCATTGTATCCTTGGGCAGTCAAACACGCGCAGTGGTTGATTAACCGATACCTCGTGCATTCTGACGGATTCACATCGTATTTTCGTAGGTGGAACCGAAACTATGAAGGTGGATTGTGCGCATTTGCAGAGTGCGTACAAGCTAAGGTCATTACCCCTTCAAAAGCACGAAAAGCAGACACGCCCTGGAAGATTGCTTTGCTGCCTCGGATGAGCACCTGCCTTCCGGCCCTCCCCTCCGCCGCAAGAGTGATAGTGCCTGAGGCCTTGCCTCCTTTTCGTGTTCTGTGGGTATTGCTGACCCTTTACAATTTGCGGCCGCTGCCGTATTCTCAGTTCACGCCTGTTGTCCTTGGACTTCTCTGGCTCCTGAACCGATGTGATTCTCCCTTGCGTGCTCTCGGCTCTCCCACTCTCTTGGGGACCTCTGTGACAAGTCATTCTTGTCGGGATTTTGCTTCACAGCTGCTTTGGAATATATGCGTGCGCTGCGGACCACGCCTCACGGGTTGCGTGCGCTGCTTGCCACATCCCCTCCTGGGGAGCGCGTGCGCCGCATGCCACGTCCCGCGGGGTGCGTGTGTCGCATGCCACGTTCATTCTTTATGAGTTTAATTTTTTTTTGCTTCCTTCTTTCGGTCCACTTTTCGCGGTCCTGCGAATGTGCGTTGGCTCTCCTTTTGCCATCCCCTTTGTCCTCGGACTTCACTGGCTTCCTGAACCCACAAGTCAGTAAGTTTTGCGGAGCTTCTTGCCTCCCTGCTGTTCTCTTCTTCTCGCCTGTCATGTGGTTTCAGGAGGGAATGCGTGCGCTGTGGACCACGTCCTACGGGTTGCGTGCGCTGCTAGCCGCTAGCCACGTCCCCTCCTGGGGAGCGCGTATGCTGCATGCCACGTCCCGTGGGGTGCGTGCGTCGCACGCCGCGTCCATTTTTTATTTGTTTCTTCTGTTTTTTCTTTTTCTTCCTTTTTTCTTTCCCTCTCCCGGTCATAAGCTTTCGCATTTGAGCGAACTGGCATTGGCTCATCCTAGCCATAGTGTATTTCATGCTTTGCTGCGGCAGTGAAAAGGGAGTCAGCCAAGTGATGGGGCCGCGGCTTTAAGCTAGTCAACCATTTACTTGGCTGCCTCTCCCCTGGCTTCTTGCTGGGTTGGTCGTATGATGATAGTTGTGCAGGGGGTGGGGCCGCGGCCTTGTGCTAGTCATCCTCCCCTGTCACATTCGGTTCGGGGAAGGTTGGCGCCGCGGCTTCGTGCCAGTCAACCGGTCGCCCGCCTTCCTCTCCCTGCGTGGTGCACTTACAGTCTTGGGGGTGGGGCCGCGGCCCTGTGCTAGTCAACCACCCCCTAATGGCCAGGCAGTCCGAGCTGCGCTTGCAGCTAATGCTTATGTGACGGTCGCTTTGCTTGTTCAGTTTCTCGGTTCGACCTGCCACCTCTGTCTCCCTTCCGCCTTGTGTTTTGAGCTCCGCCCCTTGACCAGATGTTTGCGCCCGCCTGGGTCCTTCATGAGCGGCTGTGCGGTTGGGCGATTGCGTGGTTGCGCGGTTGTGCTGGTGTCCGGTTGTGCGGTCGTGCGCGAGTGCAGTGGTGCGCTTGTGCGGTAGCGCGGTTGCGTAGTTGGGCGGCTGCGCAGTTGTACAGTTGGGCGGTTACGCAGCTGCGGGGTTTTTCTGCTTGTGCGGCTGTACAAGTGTGTGGTGGTGCGGTTTGCGGTTGTGCAGATGTGCGGAGGCCGGTGCACGGTTGCGCGGTTTAAGTTGTGCGGTTGTGCGGCTGCGGTTGTGCGTTGGTGCCTTCTGTGTTTGCGTGGCGGTTGGCCCCGGCCCCGGGTCGCCCATGGCGCCTCCTAGGGTGCCGACAGCCTTGCTAGTCTGTCATGGGCTGTTGGCGTCTCTTTGGCTGCTCCCCGGAGCTTCCCCGCTCCTGCAGCCTTGTTTTTGCCCGGTCCTGCGTCACTAAGCGGTTTTCACACACGTGCGTGCTTCCCCGTTGAACCCGGTTGCTCCCCGGCGCCGCCCGGTGCGCCTGCAACCTGTGCTGCATCAACCTGGCGAGCTACTGCAGAGGGCCACTTCCCTTCTCAACCTTAAATGTAGTCCTAGCTCGTGTGCTTGCCCAGCGGGGCTTCGGTTTTCCCTTTTTCCGGTTGTTTTTCAGGGTTCTCCCTCCTTACTTGGCAAGGGCTTGCCCTGCTTGACCCCCTGTCGCCAGCTGCTCCCCGGCTCCTCCCCGCCTTCAGCCTTGGTCCCCCTTGTGACTACCCTTGTTTGTCTTATTGCCTTTGTTGGCTGCCCCCCGGCGCTACCAAGCGCCTGCAGCCTTGGTTTCAATCGGGCCTGCTTCGACATCGAGCGGGAATTACTACATTCTCTCTCGTGGTCCCCGTTGACCGGTTGCCCGGTGCACCTGCAACCTGTACACTGTTTCAGCTCGGCGTCCCCCGTCCCCTGACAGTCTCTGTCGGTTGTGGGTCGTCGCAGACATTTATACACTGGTGTTAAGTGAGGGCGTCGAGTTTGGATCTCGTTCACCGCCAAGTTGCGTTGCAGTGGGTTCCCCTCTTTTCTTGTCCTGCTGGCTTCCCCCCTCCCCCCAGTTGCTTCCGGCGCCTCCGGTGCGCCTGCAGCCTATGCCAGCTTTGGTGTCTCCCGTTACACGACTCTGCGACGTGTGTGGGAGCTCTTACAGCAAGGTGCCATGTTGCTGTCCAAGCACGGGCCCGGAGCCCCGTGGTCTGTGCAGGCTCCCTGTCGCAGCTCAGGGTTTGCGTTACTTGGAGCAAGGTGTCCCTTCCTGCCCAGGCCTGGCTTCCTTAGTGTCTATGGTGTGTCCATCCGGTGTTCTGCCTGCATGCCTGCGGCGTGTGCGCTGCGTCAGCTCTCCCCTTCTCGTGTTCGTGATAGGCGCAGCAGCGTTCCTTTTTTTTTTTTTTTGGTGTTTTTTTGTTTTTTCTTTTTCTTCCTTTTTTCTCTCCTGTCTGCCCACCTGCCTCTTTCCCCCTCCCCCCCGCCGCCCCTCCCCTCCCCCCGCCTCCCCCTTCCCCCGCCCCCGTCCCCTTCCCCCCCTTCGCCCCCTTCGCCCCCTTCGCCCCTCGCCCCCTGCCCCCGCCCCCCCTTACCTCATCTGCTGCGCGCGCTTGCTTTGGTTTGTTGCTTTGTCTTGACGCGTTGTGCAAGTTACTTTTCGGCTTAAGTGTGGGTTGGGGCATCCTACTGCAGCCATGGACGCTGACCTTCGTGAGCAGGCTAACCGAGCCATTCGCATGGGCCTCCTCCTTGCGAACGCAGCATTCACACGCTGCTGTGTCCAGACCGTGCTGGCTCGCCTATTGTGTGCTGGGTTGACCGCTCCAACTTGCAAACCCAAAGCCAAGCTGAGGCACCTGCCTGCAGCCGCAGCCTCGCTGTGTGCCTCTGCTCACTGTGCGACTCTGTCCAGGCGCTCCCGGCGCAACAGCCTCCCCTTCCAGCAGGGTCTGCTTTGTCGCAACACATGTATGCGTCTGCGCAAGGCCTGGGGCTGGCGCTGATTCTGCAGGTCTTGTCCCTCTTCCCCTGCGGCGTGTCCGGCGTTGGCTTCTCCGCCACCTTGGCTTGTGGGTTCGGCCTTGCTAGACTGGCGACGGACCGCCGCGCCTGTCGTGCCCTTCAGGCCGAAGGCCGTGCAGTGTCCTCCGACCAGTACTTTCGACTGCTGGCAGGATCCTAAAAAAGAGCGTCTGCATTCAGTTGTTCCCCCTCCCTTCCCCCCTCCTTCCCCCCCTCCCCTCCCCCCCTCCCCTCCCCCCCTCCCTCCCCCTCCTTCCTTCCCTCGCCCCCTCCCCCCTCCTGTCTGTGCGTTCCGCAACCCCCCCTTCTTGGCTTGGCTCGTTACGGGGTTTGGTTCGGTGGGTTCTTGATGTCCTGTGCTCGTGCCCTGATCAGTTGGATTGGTTCAGTCGTCTCCCGTGCCTTGGTCTGCACTATGACTAAACCCCCTCTTGAACTCTCCGCGGAGGGCGGCGATGACGCCTGCGGAGCCGCCCCGAGATGTGGGGGGGGAAGAGTGCGGGCGGCTGCAGCAATAATAACGCTGCTAGCCATTCTCCTCCCTCCCTCCCTCCTTTGTGGCTAGGTAGAGACACCGAGGCGAATGAAATCATTGTGGCAACAGAAGACGGTGCAGTGAAAGTTCGCACTGTTAGAAGATTGCCACCCTCGCAGCATTGGCAGGTAGGACCTCTGAAGGAATTGCAGGCTCTCCCCTGGAAACCCAAAGCCAGAGAAGAGCCCACTACTGACTTTGTATTGCCGAAGTCATTGACGGTTACAGGCAAAATCAAAGACCCTCCAGGATTGGAGAAAAGTAGTGTTGCTACTCCTGAGGTTCCCCAAGAACCCCATGGTGAAGCCATTGCTGAGGAGCTTCCTGCGTTAGAGGATCTTCCGACTCGAGTCGCAGAAACCTCGATTGGAGAGACTGAGAGATCCCCGACAGTACGCAGGTCTGCTGAAGAGGAGATTGGACGCCCAGCGAAGTCTCTTAGGATTGACCCCCGACGCACCTTCCGTTCCTCCGCTGAGCAAATCGCAGAGGATTGCTTGCGTGGTAGCTTCTGTCACGAATTGGATCTGCGGACAGGTTGGTGTAGCTAAGGTCACGACCAAAGATGGCATTGACATTCCTGTAGAAGTCAACTACGACAGTGAAGAATACAAAGAAGAATTGAAACTCTCGGAACCGATCATTTGGGACATCGCCCGTGAATTCCCTGAAGAAGCCCAAAAGATTGGTATGAACAAAGAGATGAAGTCCATGAAAGACTTCACGGTTTACACCGAGAAACCAATTGAAGAGTGCACTGAAGAGCAAGTTAGGAATGCCATTGGTGTCAAATGGGTCAAGAGATGGAAAACAGACACGGATTTGCGGATGAGATTGGTAGTCCAGGGATGCTATCAGGACGCACAGGCATTGGACTCTGACACGCTGTTTGCGAGCACGCCGTCATTGGTCACGCTACGCATCATGCTGATCATGGCGTTGGCGCGCAATTGGTGCATTAACCTTGCAGATGTGTCCACAGCATTCCTTCGTGCGCCGATGACTGAAGACATTTTCATTTGGCCACCGGCTGAGTACTACCCCGATTTCAGTTGCCTGTGGAAATTGAACAAAGCTATGTATGGCCTGAAACAAAGCCCTCGATTGTGGCAAGAGCATTTTGCCAAGGTCATGGCTAAGCTAGGATTCAGACGATGCAAGTCTGACGGGAACTTGTATTGTCATTCGTCCAAGCAGCTGTATGTTTTGGCCTACGTAGACGATTTGCTGATTGTTGGAGATTCCGAGCAGTCGAAGTCGTTCATTGAAGCCTTAGGCAAAGAACTGTTGGTGAAGATCACTGGCTCATTGGAGCCTGGAACAGAACATTCGTTTCTCGGACGTCGCCTCAAGCACAACGGCGATTCGATTGACATGTTCATGTCGCAGGGTTACATTGAGGAACTGCTTAAAATCTACCAGATGGAATCGGCAAACAATGTCACTGGCACGACTGCATTGAAACGCATGCAAGACGCAGACACGCCATTGGAGCCTGCTGAGCACGCTAAGTACCGAACTGCAGTAGGGAAATTGCTCTGGCTAGCTTTCGTTCGGCCGGATTGCTCTTACGCTGTCAAAGAACTGTCGCGTGACGTGAAGTCACCTACATTGGAAAGCCTAGCTAAGCTGAAGCATTTGCTAAGGTACATTGTAGGCACGAAGCAGTCTGTTCTACGACTACGCCCGAGCCAGATGCTGGCCGATTGGCGTTGTACTCTTGACATTGCTTGCTACGTAGATAGCGATTGGGCAGGCTGTTCTCGCACGCGGAAGAGCACCAGCGGAAGCACGGTGCAGGTTCTTGATTGCGATGTCATTCACTCCTCGAGGACACAGGCCACTGTGGCAGGCTGAACTGTACGCTATTGGCCAAGGAGTGAACGAGGGTCTTGGAAGCGGAGTTTGCGCGACGTGTGCAGATTGTTGCGTACACCGATTCTACTGCAGGTAAGAGCATGGCTACTAGATTTGGCGCTGGAAAGCGTACAAAGCACGTAGAATTGCGCTACTTGTACATGCAAAATCTTGTACAGAGCGGATTGCTGCAAGTCCGCAAGATAGGAACCAAGTTCAACCCGGCGGATGTATTGACCAAATACGTCTCCACCGAAACATTGCACAACCTCATTGGGAAGCTTGGATTGGTCAGGAACCAATTTCGATATGGCTGAGCACTGGATCGAAAAAAAAAAAAGTTTCACTTTCCCTTTTGTTTCCCCGCCCACCCGACCCTTCGCCCCGCACGCGGCTTGGGCCATTGCATTGCTTTTCCGGTCCTGTTTGAGGGACCGAGGAATTGTGTCGTTTTCGCTTTGACCTCCGCGATCTAAATTGGATTGCGTTGAGCATTGAGAGAAAGAGAGAGAGAAGAACATTGCTGTCTTGACAGTGCATTGCAGTCGCATTGACATTCTTGTCACATGTGCAACATGTCAGTGCTGCATTGTGCGTTGTGCATTCAGTCATGTTGTTTAGTGTTTATTGTGTTTAAGATTGATTTTAAGAGCATCGCTCAACCGCCGTCAACCGCATTGCGGATAAGAGCGACCGCAGTGAAAGCATTGCGGTTGGGTGCGCAGCTAGTCCGCCATTGAGCGGACGACAGCCATTGAAACGACATTGGCAAACAAGGGACCGTCAAGCATTGCAATTGAACAAATTGTTGCTCCTTCTGACTGTCGTTGTACATAAAGCCCGAAACCCTGAATTGATTTTCCAGTGAGCGGATTGCGTGAAGAATTGCTCACATTGCGTCACATTTGCGATCACTCATTCGGGTCTCGGAGCCTAGAGCATTGTGTGCATTGCGCCTTTTGAACACTGTCCTTTCTGCAGTCCGTAGATTGGCAACCATGGCCGTCCCCGCAGGTGTGATTGCCCCGATTGTCCCATTGGCTGGCTTAGATCAGTTGAAAGACGATTGCGAGCGCCTCCTGAACGAAAGCGCGATGCAATACAGGGGATTGCAGGAGATCCTGTCTGATGCATTGGCATTGCTCCCCACAGAGACAGCATGCCTTCCGATCGTTCGGCGGATTGGAATTGACATCGACACAGCGAAAGCGCCAGTGGTGAGGATGAGACTGATTGAGCATTGCATCGGTGGAGTGCTGCTCAACAATGCCAGCCTCAAGACATTGGAGCCACAAGCTGGATTGAATCCATTGAGGCTTGGATCGTACGCGACCTGCCTCAAAACGGAGGATTGGCCCAGTCCAGCGGGCATTGGTCCTTCCGTGGGATTGGCATGGCTCATTGTCGCTTACAGTGCGCAGGCTGGAATGCGCATTGGTGCAGTCCAACATGGGTTGCCATTGGCATTGGTCACTGCTCAGGAAGGAATGGTCCCATTGACCATTCGCACGCTGCAAGTTCGCAATTGGGTCATTGTGTCCAATCACTGGCAGATTGGAAGTGAGATGATCCTGGATGGCTCATTGATGGCGATGCCCTTCTTCCTGGCATTGCCAGAGTCATTGATGCGAAGCGTGGTGGCAGACGGCGTCATTGCATTGGATGGTTTTCCGTGTGGTCAGGCAAATGCCTTCACCACCATTGACCAGGCATTGGTGAAGCTCCATCAGTGGTGCGATCAGGTCCCCTCCATTGAGGCAGGATTGCACGAGAATGTCTGGATCATTGGGTACCGCCCAATGATGTCCCGATTCCCCACGGTCTTGAAGAACCCCGCCACGGGAAAGGGCGGATTGTTGCATTGGCACAACCAGTCTTACTGTGGCCATTGCTTGATCTTGGAAGCCATTGAAGATGGCAACTACCGCCTGAACCCGATTGAGCTGTTGACTGCGATGGTGGTTGACACTCGATTGTCACTGAAGGCCCTTTTGGACGGATTGAATTGGGACTTGAGTGGCGCAACGGAGCAGTTTTCGTTCCACTGCCACATTGCCGTCCCGACACGCCTGAGCAAGCTGATTGGTGCAGGATGCACCGCAGGCATTGGCTCGTCGGCCATTGCTGGAAGCGCAGTGGCAAGGGCCATTGGCGAAGGCCAGATTGGCAGCTCCGAGCTCACGATCGCGAGCGGAGGCAGCCGATTGAGGATTGCCCTCAACGTCCACCAGATGGACTGATGCCTCATTGGCATCCAACAATTTTGACTGGCCTGGAAAGATGAGATTGCATGTGATTGGTTGTTGCTTCGACGATTGGTTTTACAGTTGATGCTTTTCATTGGTGATGATGTGGTTTTTCACTTGCTGCAGCTCATTGGACCCCGATTGGAAACTTTGCTGACCGTTTCTCAGGACCACTCCGTGTGGTGTATTGATTCGGATGCATTGGAGCATTCGGTATGCCAACAGAACATTGCAGGTTTCGTTGCAAGTTCTCTTTTGAAGCGATTGCGATTCGCTTGCAAAGCAAAAGGATTGAGCCGAGTCTCTGAGTGCATTGTTCACTGCTGAGCTGATTGGTAGTCGTTTGCAGTTGAGATTTTTTTCGACGTACTCCGTTGATTGGTTGACTGAATCTTTGTTTTACGAAATCATTTGAATTGTGACTGGAGAACAGCACAGACAAACATTGTCTCTGCTGAGGGACCGTGTTAGAATATAAGGTCACAATTGGCATGCTTCCAGAGAAGCATTGGCACAGCGACATGCTCAACATGAGCATTGACTCGGTGCTTTGGCTCAAGGCGGCACAAACAAGATTGCTGAGTGAGTGATTGCATCAAGTGACTTTGCTGTGCATCTTGTGTATTCTGGATTGTGTGATCAAACCAGTCTGTGAACATTGATCTTGTAAAATTTCATTAAGTGAAATTTTACAAGATCAATGTTCACAGACTGGTTTGATCACACAATCCAGTATACACAAGATGCACAGCAAAGTCACTTGATGCAATCACTCACTCAGCAATCTTGTTTGTGCCGCCTTGAGCCAAAGCATCGAGTCAATGCTCATGTAGAGCATGTCGCTGTGCCAATGCTTCTCTGGAAGCATGCCAATTGTGACCTTGTATTCTAACACGGTCCCTCAGCAGAGACAATGTTTGTCTGTGCTGTTCTCCAGTCACAATTCAAATGATTTCGTAAAGCAATGACTCAATCAACCAATCAACGGAGTATGTCGAAAAAAAATCTCAACTGCAAACGACTACCAATCAGCTCAGCAGTGAACAATGCACTCAGAGGCTCGGCTCAATCCTTTTGCTTTGCAAGCGAATCGCAATCGCTTCGAAAGAGAACTTGCAACGAAACCTGCAATGTTCTGTTGGCATACCGAATGCTCCAATGCATCCGAATCAATACACCACACGGAGTGGTCCTGAGAAACGGTCAGCAAAGTTTCCAATCGGGGTCCAATGAGCTGCAGCATATGAAAACCACATCATCACCAATGAAAAGCATCAACTGTAAAACCAATCATCAAAGCAAGAACCAATCAAATGCAATCCCATCTTTCCAGGCCAGACAAAATTGTTGAGCGCCACTGCACCTCAATCGATCTTGTTGATCGTCGTTGTGATTCGCAATCGGCTCCCAGAACCATCAACGATCGTCACTTCTGAGCTGCCAATGCTGTTCCGACTCAAAGCATTCCGCTGGCTTGCCAATGTGCTCTGCAATGATGCTCCGGGTCCTGCTGTGCGACCCGCTCCCAATAGGAAGCTGAGCTTCGATGGCAACGCAATATGCCGGTGGATGGAATGCTGTCCAGAATGCACCATGTCCCAATGGAGACCATCAGTCAGCTCGCGCAATGTGGTCTGCGTGTCCAGAAGCACCAATGTGCCAATCTCTTCCGGAGTCAGGACAATCTCAGTCTCATCCTGTGGAGGCTCGAGAATGGTGGCAAATCCGCAGTAGCTCTGGTTATGCCAATGCTTCAAACCACCAGTGCCATCAGCATTCTTCAATACCACTGGCAATCTTCCCACTGCATGGTTCACACCAATGATCATCAAGTTCTCATCTCGCAATGCCTTGATGCTTGGGATCTGATCAATCCACATCAATAGCTTCGAAAGGCTGTGTGCCACCGAAAGGAAAGAATTCGCCTGCTGGCACGGAAAATCGCTGACCAATAACCTGCCTGTCTCGACCAATCGCATAGCAAGTGTGTCTGGCAATGCAATGAAGCAGGGAAAGGAGACCAATGCATCCGGGATCGTTGGAACCGGGTGCAAATGCACAATCCGCCAATTGCTAATGAGCATCGTGCGAAGGCTCAATGGCAGAAAGGATTGGTTAGCATGCCACAGCCAATCCGGGGAGAAATTGGCGACTTGTCCCAATGTTCTTCCAGGCTGTGCATTCAATCGCATCAATCCCCAGGCAATGGCCACTGAGGGGCCGCATCCCAGAGGATCGGGCCACCTGCTGGACTTGAGGCAATCCAATGTCACCAGCCGCAATGGATTGACGTCCAGGGCTTCCAATGGGGTCAGGCTCCCGGTATCCGATGCGTTGATGAGCATCGTGCAGATCCCCTTCTCAATGAGCCGCAATTTCTTCAATACCGCCTTCGCCCTTGGGACGTCCAATGCGACGTGTCTCGCAATGGACTGGCAGAGCTGCTCGTCCGGCAGCCAACCAATGGAATCCACAATCATCTGTTGAAGATTCCCAATTCCCATTGTGGCATCTCGGATCAATCTCTCCTTTCTCTCCTTCAATTCTTCCAAGCTGAGCACCTGGGCTGGCAATGCCACTTGCTGAGGCATCGGTGCGTCGGCCATGGCTGATGCAGGCTACACAATGTCAGACCAATGTCTCACGCACACAAAGCTCTAAGCTCCGAGACCTGAATGAGTGATCGCAATGTGACGCAATGTAAGCCACAGTTCAGCGTGACCAATGCTTCAAAATTCGCAGAAAATCAATTCTTCATGCAATCCGCTCACCGGAAAATCAATTCAGGATTTCGGGGTCTATGTACAATGACAGTCAGAAGGAGCAATTTGTTCAATTGCAATGCTTTGACGGTCCCTGTTTGCCAATGTCGTTTCAATGGCGGTCCGCTCCTAACCGCAATGCGTTGACGGCGGTTGAGCGATGCTCATAAAGTCAATCTTAAACACAATAAACAATAAACAACATGACTGACTGAACAATGCACAATGCAGTGACTGACATGTCGTGCTCATGACCGCAATGCCAATGCACATGCAATGTACTGTCAAGACAGCAATGTTCTTCTCTCTCTCTTTCTCTCAATGCTCAACGCAATCCAATTTAGACCGCGGAGGTCGAAGCGAAAACGACACAATTCCTCGGTCCCTCAAACAGAACCGGAAGAGCAATGCAATGACCCAAGCCCCGTAAGGCCGCGGGCAAGAAGGGTCGGGCGGGCGGGGAAACAAAGGAAAAGTGAAACAATTTTTTTTTTCGATCCAGTGCTCAGCCATATCGAAATGGGTTCCTGACCAATCCAAGCTTTCCAATGAGGTTGTGCAGTGTCTCAGTGGAGACGTATTTGGTCAATACATCTGCCGGGTTGAACTTGGTTCCTATCTTACGTACTTGCAGCAATCCGCTCTGTACAAGATTTTGCATGTACAAGTAGCGCAATTCTACGTGCTTTGTACGCTTTCCAGCACCAAATCTAGTAGCCATACTCTTACCTGCAGTAGAATCGGTGTACGCAACAATTTGCACGCGACGCGCAAACTCCGCTTCCAAGACAAGATTCTTTACGAACAATGCCTCGTTCACTCCTTGGCCAATAGCGTACAGTTCAGCCTCTCCAGAGGACAATGCCACAGTGGCCTGCGTCCTCGAGGAGTGAATGACATCGCAATCAAGAATCTGCACCGTGCTTCCGCTGGTGCTCTTTCGCGTGCGAGAACAACCTGCCCAATCGCTGTCTACATAGCAAGCAACGTCAAGGGTACAGCGCCAATCAGCCAGCATCTGGCTCGGACGTAGTCGTAGAACAGACTGCTTCGTGCCTACAATGTACCTCAACAAGTGCTTCAGCTTAGCTAGACTTTCCAATGTGGGCGACTTCACGTCACGTGAGAGTTCCTTGACAGCGTAAGAGCAATCCGGCCGAACGAAAGCTAGCCAGAGCAATTTCCCTACTGCGGTTCGATACTTAGCGTGCTCAGCTGGCTCCAATGGCGTGTCTGCGTCTTGCATGCGTTTCAATGCGGTCGTGCCAGTGGTGTTGACATTGTTTGCCGATTCCATCTGGTAGATTTTAAGCAGTTCCTCAATGTAACCCTGCGACATGAACATGTCAATCGAATCGCCGTTGTGCTTGAGGCGACGTCCGAGAAACGAGTGTTCTGTTCCCGGCTCCAATGAGCCAGTGATCTTCACTAACAGTTCTTTGCCTAAGGCTTCAATGAACAACTTCGACTGCTCAGAATCTCCAACAATCAGCAAATCATCTACGTAGGCCAAAACATACAGCTGCTTGGACGAATGACAATACAAGTTCCCGTCAGACTTGCATCGTCTAAATCCTAGCTTAGCCATGACTTTGGCAAAATGCTCTTGCCACAATCGAGGGCTTTGTTTCAGGCCATACATAGCTTTGTTCAATTTCCACAGGCACTTGAAATCGGGGTAGTACTCAGCCGGTGGCCAAATGAAAATGTCTTCAGTCATCGGCGCATGAAGGAATGCTGTGGACACATCTGCAAGGTTAATGCACCAATTGCGCGCCAACGCCATGATCAGCATGATGCGTAGCGTGACCAATGACGGCGTGCTCGCAAACAACGTGTCAGAGTCCAATGCCTGTGCGTCCTGATAGCATCCCTGGACTACCAATCTCATCCGCAAATCCGTGTCTGTTTTCCATCTCTTGACCCATTTGACACCAATGGCATTCCTGATTTGCTCTTCAGTGCACTCTCCAATTGGCTTCTCGGTGTAAACATTGAAGTCTTTCATGGACTTCATCTCTTTGTTCATACCAATCTTTTGGGCTTCTTCAGGGAATTCACGGGTGATGTCCCAAATGATCGGTTCCGAGAGTTTCAATTCTTCTTTGTATTCTTCACTGTCGTAGTTGACTTCTACAGGGATGTCAATGCCATCTTTGGTCGTGACCTTAGCTACACCAACCTGTCCGCAAATCCAATTCGTGACAGAAGCTACCACACAAGCAATCCTCTGCGACTTGCTCAGCGGAGGAATGGAAGGTGCATCTGGGTCAATCCTAAGAGATTTCGCTGGGCGTTCAATCTCCTCTTCAGCTGTCCTGCGTACTGTCGGGGATCTCTCAGTTTCTCCAATCGAGGTTTCTGCGACTCGAATCGGGAGATCCTCTAACGCAGGAAGCTCTTCAGCAATGGCTTCACCAGGGAGTTCTTGGGGAACCTCAGGAGTAGCAACACTACTTTTCTCCAATCCTGGAGGGTCTCTGATTTTGCCCGTAACCGTCAATGACTTCGGCAATACAAAGTCAGTAGTGGGCTCTTCTCTGGCTTTGGGCTTCCAGGGGAGAGCTTGCAATTCCTTCAGAGGTCCTACCTGCCAATGCTGCGAGGGTGGCAATCTTCTAACAGTGCGAACCTTCACTACACCGTCTTCTGTTGCCACAATGATTTCATTCGCCTCGGTGTCTCTTCCTAGCCACAAAGCAATCTTCCAGGGCGTGTCTGCCTTTCGTGCTTTCGAAGGGGTAATGACCTTCGCTTGTACGCACTCTGCAAATGCGCACAATCCACCTTCATAGTTTCGGTTCCACCTACGAAAGTACGATGTGAATCCGTCAGAATGCACGAGGTATCGGTTAATCAACCACTGCGCATGTTTGACTGCCCAAGGATACAATGCACTGTTGGAGTCAATCGCAAAACCAGTGTTGTGCTCAACCTGATACAGTAGCGTACGCAATTGTCCGTACAATGTGCGTTGCATCTGTCCTACAGATCCACTTGACTGGGAATGTTCCTTTGGGGCTGCGCGCAGGCTCAATCCACCTAACTCAGAGCAAACACGTTGACATAATGCTTTGAGGGGACTCTCCTGGTCGTACTGCAATACGCCAAATGTCCTACCACATTCGAAGATGAATTTCTTCAGTTCGGCTACACTGTAGTCAATCTCACCTTTCGATGGGACAACGACAGCCATGCCCAATCCAGATATCACGTCAACTGCAGACAGAACCTTCTGCAGAGGCAAATCCTTGTTCGTGGCACTAAAGCAATAGTCCACTTGGATAACAGGCTGACGGTCAATCTGTTTCTTGGCTGGCCCATGTCTGCCTTTCGCCTTGACACAATGTGGGCACCAATCTCTGAACGGCAAATGAGTCAATTCGTGTTGTTTTCTTTCGGACGAAGAGGGTTCTCCAGGAACCTTCAATCCTTTTTTCGGGACTCTCGCATGTCTGTCAGAGGTTTCCTGTTCAGTTCTCTCATACTCAATCGGAATGGGAACGAAAACAGAGAATCCTCTCCAAGCTTGAAACAAATCCCTACGAGGATCTTGTTCGGGTTCCTTCACAGTACCATCTTCATCACGAACAGAACACCAGTAGTCCTCAATTTCTGTGCCATTCGATTCAGGGAACTGAGATTCCACAATGTATGTGTAGCGATCTGCCATCAGTGAATCGCCAAATTCGTTATCTCGCTTGGCATCAATCGGGGAAGGCTCATCATCAGGATGAACCAAATCAGTTCGTTTCTGGTGAATCATGCGAATCCAAAACGTAGGCAATTGAACCCAATAGTCAGTAGTTCGCTCCATTCCAGTCAATGGATCAGGAGTGTGGTAGAGCCGCAATAGATCTTCTTTCATCTTGTTGTCAAACACTTGAACAGAACGCAATCTGCTCAAAATCGTGTTTTCAGAGTCCAAGGTCTCCAATACCTCGGTCCCTCGGCTCAACACACGACGCTCAATGGAAGAACTACTGGGCTGTAGCGCTTCAGAACTGGGCTTCAATGCCTGCGAGGGTTCAGGCTTAGGTGATGTTTTGGGCTGAGGCTTCAATGCTGTCGAGGGCTGCGAAGTCTCCGGACGCTTCCGCAGCCTTTGCTTCAATGCAAAGCGAGTGCTCCCAGTCCACGTTCGATCATCCTTAGCCTTGGAGTCCTCCAATGAACGAAAATCCGCGTCAATCACCGTCTTACGACTGCCATCCTTGTAGGACTTACGGGTCTCTCTCCTACCTGTCAATCTCTCTTCTTCTACGGGCATCTCTGTGCTCAATCTGCCAAGGTCAAACATGGCACTTCTGGGCTTCACGTGATGACGAATCAATTGATGTGTCTTGTCATTTACTTCCCAGTAGTCCATGTGCTTGAAGTCTTGCTTCTTCCTACCTTTCTGTGCAGCAGCAATGAGCGAGGAGATCTTAGACACATGATCATAAGCAAGATCAGCAATGTCTGTTACACCGCGAAGTTCCACATCCAATGCTGTGAGGTCAATCTCTGCCATGAGAGAGTTAATCTCCAATTCGCTTTTGGGTGCATCGGACGATGAGAAAGGAATCACAGTAGGAGTAAGATACACCAATGTACCTTGACGAACAATGGGCACCGGAAGTCCTGTGGGAGTGATCAATGCCATGAAGTCGCGAGACATGACTGTCCAGAAATCTTGCAAGAGAAAACGAGAAACACTAACCAATGGAAACGGGATGTTTTCACACACATAAAACTGGATACACACTGAATGACCATTGCAATCGAGTTCAACAACTCTCTTGCCCAAAATGTTGAGGGTTTTGCCTGAAATGCTCCTAAGGGCTGGACAATCAGAACCAACAGGGAGCAATGGGTAGTCCTCTGCAAACCACGGAGGACAGCAATTCGCGGATGCTCCGCTGTCGAACAAAATCCAGCTCTTGTCGACAATTCCAGACTGCAAGTGAAACTCTGCTAGCGTGTCTGAAGGTGGGTCAATCAGCGACTGACTGGACTGTTCAATGCGATTCAAACAGTCGTCGGTAGTCTGCTCAATGCTCTCAACTCTCGCTGGCACTCCGGTCGACAGAACACCAATGAGCATCAAAGCTCCAATGAACATCTTGCTCAGTAACCCAGGTTGTGATGGCCTTGCAATGCCACCTCGCGTTCGTCTTTGAGAGAGCAATGGATTGGAGGAACTTGCGAGCTCTTCTGTCTCTCCAATCTCTTCTTCTCGGCTCTCAATGACAGGCGAAGTCATGACTGCCGCTGCAGTCTCAACTGCACCTGAGGCTCTGGCAATGTCTGTCTGAGGTTGGAGCAATGTTTGAGACTGTGACTGATCTGCAAGACCGGACTCGAACCAATCATACGACCAATCATCAGACCACCAACTGTAGTCATCATCGCACCAATCGTCATACCACCAATCATCCTCTACAAGCGCGCCTTGCCAATCTCCGTACCACCAGCTGGCATCATCATCATTCCAATCCCAGTTCCAATCATTCTCTACGTTTCCTTCCTGTGTCGCGGCAATCGTGGCGGGCCCTTCTTCGTACACTGCACCTTGTTTCGCATGCGGGCATTCCTTTGACCAATGTGCAGGTGAACCACAAACAAAGCAACCTGTGCCTTTGCCAATGCTCTTTCCTTTTCCTTTTCCTTTTCCTTTGAATCCTTTTCCTTTTCCTCCTTTTCCTTTTCCTTTGCCTTTGAATCCCTTTCCTTTGCTCTTGCCGCTCTTTCCTTTGTTCCAATTCCAATTCTTTCCTTTTCCTTTTCCTCTGAACTTTCCTTTTCCTTTCAGCGCCCCAATGTCCATTGGCGCTGGTCCCTGGGAATTGTTTGATGCTGTCTGCCAATTTGCCAAATGTCGGCTCTGGTAATACTGCTTCATGATCTGCAGCACATCACTGAATGTCGTCAATGCATCTACGTTCAAACGAAGGTGTTGTTGCAGTGAACCTGACGTCTTCGTCACCATCAATGTGACAAGCAGGTCGTCATCCAATGCTCGTCCTGTGGCCTTCTCATGCTTGTTCGTCAATGAGATAAACTCAGTCAAATCCGCTTCGAAACTGGCGTCTCTGAGCTTGAAATCCAAAATCCGACTCAATAGGCTCACCCCCCTTGCTCTGTCAGGCAATGAAAACCGATCATACAACTGTCGCCAAGTTTCGAAACCGTTTCCGTGCTCGTTCAATCTCACTACCAATCTTGCTGGTCCATCTGTAATCTGTGCAAGCAAATAGTGCAATTGCTTTGAGAACACAATGAGGTTTGAGTTCGGGGAATTTGAGTGCTCAAAGGCAATCAGGTGTTCATCAGTACACGGTACTGCTGCTCCTTCCAATCTGCCCATAATCTCAAGAGCCATGGGTTTGTACAATGCTACATAGGACTTCAGCTGCCAACTCCAATCTTCCCACTTCTCTGATTCGCCATGGTAATGTGGCGGTGGGAACAATTTGATCTCTCCTCCGAGTCCTTGGAAATCGCCGAAAACAGCCATCCTAGCAATGTAGGACTCAATCACAGTTAAGGAGTCCCTGGGCTTCGCCGCAGAGCTCCGCTACCATGAAATTTTACAAGATCAATGTTCACAGACTGGTTTGATCACACAATCCAGTATACACAAGATGCACAGCAAAGTCACTTGATGCAATCACTCACTCAGCAATCTTGTTTGTGCCGCCTTGAGCCAAAGCATCGAGTCAATGCTCATGTAGAGCATGTCGCTGTGCCAATGCTTCTCTGGAAGCATGCCAATTGTGACCTTGTATTCTAACATTAAGGGGGGGCTTAAGGGGGGGCTTAAGGGGGGGCTTTGGAGAAGACCCTTTGAAGCCCCTTCAAAGGGGGCTTAAAGGGGGCTTAAAGGGGGGGGCTTAAGGGGGGGCTTAAGGGGGGGCTTAAGGGGGGGCTTAAGGGGGGCTTAAGGGGGGGCTTAAGGGGGGCTTAAGGAGGGGCTTAGGGGGGGGCTTAAAGGGAGCTTAAAGGGGGGCTTAAAGGGGGCTTCAAGGGGGCTTTGAAGGGGGGCTTCAAGGGGGCTTTGAAGGGGGCTTAAAGGGGGGCTTAAAGGGGGGCTTAAAAGGTGGCTAGAGGCTTCAAGGGGAAGGGCTTAATGGGGCTGAAAAAAGGGGGGCTTAAGGGTGACTCTAAACATTACTTTATCTTGAAGATGAGAGAGAAGGGATTTATTCTAAATTCCACTCCTCTCGAATCTTGTTTTGTTTTTTGGATTTCGTTCTTCGAAACTAGAGAAGTGAGACTCTAACTTCCCTTTGAAAAGAGAGAGAAAGGAATTTATTCTAAATTCCACCCCCCTCGAATCTTGTTATATTTTTGTATTTTTCTGGGATTTCATTATTCGAAACCAGAGAAGTGAGACTCTAAACATACATTTCCCTTTACGAAGCGAAAGAAGGGAATGTGTTCTAAATTCCACCCCCCTCGAATCTTTTTATACATTTTGTGTTTGTTTTTGGATTTCATTCTTCGAAACCAGAGAAGTGAGACTCTAAACATTCATTTCCCTTTACGAAAAGAAAGAAGGGAATGTATTCTAAATTCCACCCCCCTCGAATCTTGTTTTATTCTTTGGGTTTCATTCTTCGAAACCAGAGAAGTGAGATTCTTTTTAAAGGGGAGCTTAAGGGCAATTCCACCCCGCTCGCTTCTTCTTTTGTTTTTTGTGTTCATTACTCGAGTTTCAAGGAGCAGAGAGTTCACAGCAGTGACGTGGCGCGGGGCTAAGCCGAGAACCCCATGTTTTGTTTCAGAGATGATTCATATGCTTCCACGCGAGCTTGCCCGGCAGAAAAAAGCGGGGGGGTTGGGGGGGGGCGCAGCCCCCCCCATTTGCATAGCAGTGACGTGGCGCGGGGCTAAGCCGAGAACCCCATGTTTTGTTTTGTTTTGTTTTGTTTTGGACATGATTCATATGCTTCCACGCGAGTTTGCTCGGCTTAAACAAGCGGGGGGGGGGGGGTTGGGGGGGGCGCAGCCCTCTTAAACTGCTGCCTAAATCCTCCACAGAAGGCCCAGCGAGTACTACGCCTTTTCGACTGCTGCCCGAACCCTCCACAAAAGGCCCAGCAAGTATCAGGCCTCTTCAACTGCTGCCTAAACCTTCCGCAAAAGGCCCAGCAAGTATACGCCTTTTAAACTGCTGCCCAAACCCTCCAAAAAAGGCCCAGCAAGTATTAGGCCTCTTAAACTGCTGCCTAAACAAAACCCTCCGCAGAAGGCCCAGCAAGTACCACGCCTTTTCAATTGCTGCCCAAAGGCCCAGCAAGCATTAGGCCTCTTAAACTGCTGCCTCAACCCTCCACAGAGGGGGGGGCTTGGCTGCGGCTTCAGGGGGGAGCTTTAGGGGGGGCTTTAAGGGGGCTTAAAAAGAGGGGCTGCAAGGGGGGTTTTCCTTAAAGGGGGGCTCTAGGGGGGCTTGAAAGGGGGGCTGAAAAGGGGGCTTAAAGGGGGTTTAAAGGGGGGCTTAAAGGGGGGCTTAAAGGGGGGCTTAGGGGGGCTTCAAAGGGGGCTTAAAGGGGGGCTTAAAGGGAGGGCTTCAAGGGGGCTTTAAGGGGGGGCTTAAGGGGGGGGCTTAAAGGGGGCTTAAAGGGGGGGCTTAAGGGGGGGCTTAAGGGGGGCTTAAGGGGGGGCTTGGGCTTAAGGGGGGCTCAAGGGGGGAAGGGCTGACCCTTTGCCCCCCCCCCCCCCCAAAAGAACCCCCTTTGCAGGGACCCCTTTGAAGGGGGGCTTAAGGGGGGCTTAAATGTTAGGATGATTGGTCAGATCACCTTTGTATCCACACAGAGATGCATTGGTCATCAGAGGATTGCTGGATCAACTTTGGCTCAAGTCGGAAAACATTGAGCTCGAGTGATTGCATCACACAGCAGAGTTGGTGCTTGTGATTGTGCTTGATTGAGTTGAGCAGTTCTGAGATCACCTGATTGAGTAGACGATTTCGCTTTTGTAAAATTTCATGGTAGCGGAGCACTGGACGAAGTCCAAGGGCTCTTGAAAGATTGTCTAGATTCGTGATGGCAGTATTTGGAAACTTTCAAGGTCTAGAAGGGCGTCTGGTGGTGGTGCAGCCCCCAAAACCGGCGGTGAAATTGGGTCTTTGCACAAAAGAGGAGCGGTGGATTGTGAGGAAGGCCTTGTACGGTTTGGCCGAAAGTCCTGCAGCATGGGTGGAGTGGCGAGACCAACGTCTTCAAGGCATGTCTTGGGTGTCAAAGGATGGACAAGCAATGAGCTTTCAGAGGTCCAATGCAGACCCAAGTCTGTTCCTTATTATGGCACAAGAGAAGCCGGAAGGTGCAAGCAAGTTGGTGGGGACAATGGGTCTTCACGTGAATGGTGGCGAGCCTGCGTTGGGTACCTCTCTGCTCAATGCGCTGCCAGTGACAGCAAAAACCGGTTGCGCACCTGAGTTCCAATCAGACCAATCCTCAGACCAGTCCTGAGAGGAATCATGCCAATCCTGACCGTACCAGGAATCGTCGTCCCAATACGTCCAGTCTTCTTCACTGTACAAAGCGCTCTGCCAATCGTCATACCACCAGCTGGTGTCAACAGTGTCTTCAGGCCAATTCTCTTCTTCTGTGCATTCATATCCTAGCTCTCCACTCTCTGCAATCACTGACTGTCGGTTCTGAGGGCAATGCTTGCTCCAATGCGACTGCGAACCACAAATGAAACATCCTGTTCCTGAGTCGGGCCCTTTTCCAATCTTTCCTCCTTTTCCTTTTCCTTTTCCTTTTCCTGAGACTTTGTGGAATCCTTTCTTTCCTTTGCCTTTCCAATTCTTTCCTTTGCCTTTTCCTTTGTATCCTTTGCTCTTTCCTTTGAATCCTTTGCCCTTTCCTTTGTAGCCTTTGAATCCTTTTCCTTTTCCTTTCAATGCACCTATGTCCATGGGAACTGGTCCCTCTGAAGAGTTTGGTGACCTCCAATTGGCTAAATGCCTGCTCTGGTAGTACTGTTTCACAATCTGTACAACATCGGAAAACGTGGTCAATGCATCAACGTTGAGGCGCAAATGTTGCTGCAATGCGCCTGAGGTTTTGTTGACCATCAGAGTGACCAATAGGTCATCATCCAGGAGCTTCCCTGTGGCTTTCTCATGCTTGTTCTTCAATGAAATAAACTCCGTCAAATCCGCTTCGAATGAGGCGTCTCTGAATCTGAAGTCCAGCAATCTGCTCAACAAGCTCACTCCCCTGGCTCTGCCAGGCAATGCAAAACGTTCGTACAATTGCCTCCAGGTCTCAAAACCATTTCCGCCTTCGTTCAATCTCACGACCAATCTGGCGGGGCCATCTGTGATCTGTGCAAGAAGATAGTGCAATTGTCTGCTGAAATCAACTAACCTTTGATTCGGACAGTTTGCTGCTTCGAAATCTTCCAAGTGCTGGTCAATGCAGGGATCATAAGTACCTTCCAGTCTGTCCATCAATGACTGGGCTACAGGTTTGTACAAGGAAACATACGACTTCAATTGCCAGCTCCAATCTTCCCATTTCTCGGACTCACCATGGAAAATCTGTGGAGGAAACAATTTGATTTCTCCTCCTGGCGACCCAAGAGACTGCAGCAGCAGTCACCATTGAGAGCACAGAGCGGAGTGAAGAGAGAGAATCATTGACTCCTCAACTTGCTTCGAACAATCCATTGCTTGAGAGCCCCAGAAGGTCTAGTGCAACCCCCAGGCCTGTGAGACCCAGCCTTGCAAGTAGATTGTTCGTAGGAGCTTTGATGCTGATTGGAACATTGTCAGCCTCTGTTCCTCCACATCCTCGCAGTGCAGATGATGTGATTGTCGACAGAATGATTGGCAGTCACACTCCACATGATGACAGTAGCAGTGAGTCAAGCATTGAAGGTCAGAGTGAGCTAGTGTCGAACCCAACTGGCATTGGGATTGATCGCTTGTCTGATTTCCACATACAGTCAGGCATTGTCGACAGGAGCTGGATTTTGTTCGATTCTGGCGCACCAGCAAATTGCTGTCCACCTTGGTTCGCATCGGACTATCCATTGCACCCAGTAGGCAGTGATTGCCCGGCGCTTAGAAGCATCTCAGGCAAGACATTGTCCATCTTGGGGAAGCGTATTGTTGAACTTGACTGCAATGGCCACTCATTGTGCGTGCAGTTCTATGTTTGTGAGCACATTCCTTTCCCATTGGTCAGTGTGTCTAAGTTCTTGCTTCAAGATTTTTGGACAATCATGGCAAAGGATTTCATGGCATTGATGACACCGTCAAATCAAACCGTGCCTATTGTTCGGCAAGGCACCTTGGTGTATCTCACCCCTACTGTCATTCCCTACTCAGCCTATTCAGGCCCCCGAACTGAATTGGAAATCAGTAGCCTCATGGATGACCTCGATCTTGAGACCATTGATCTTGAGTTGAGAGGCATCACTGATTCCACTCATTGTGAGTATGATCATCTTTCAAAGATTTCTTCATTGGTTGCGATGGCACAAGCTAGAGCAAGATCCAAACCAGCGTTCGCCAGAACTGTTGCAGCCAAAAGAAAAGCAACAAAGAACATGGATTATTGGGAGATTGATGATCCAAACTGCCTCCTGATCAGGCATCATGTGAAAACAAGACGAGCTATGTTCGGATTGACTCGTCTTCGTAGCTCGTTGCCTGTTGCAGAGGCCAGATTGACTGGCGCACGCGTCACTAAGGTGAGGTATAAGGATGGTACCGAGCAGGTCTATCGCGATGCAGATTGGAGATCTCTTGAGGATCCGGATGCTGCATTGTCTGGTGATTGGACGGGCACCACTGAGTTTGCATTGTATCCGGCGAGCGGACAGCTAGAAACCGGCGCGAAACGCACACGCGAACGCACGCGTCCGCAAGATGCATTGTCTTCTTCGCCCCGCCCGACCCGCCCCATTGAGAGTGTTCCGAGCCGAGGGACCGAGAAAGAATCAAAGAAAGTTCGCATTGTCTCGAAACAGCCGGAAAAACCGCAATCCGCGACTCGCTCTGCCCCCTCGACATTGGAACAAGTGTCTCGCGGAGAGCCGCAGCTTGGAGATAGCGAGATTGCTATTCTCAGAAGACTTCGCTCGATTGGCGAGTTCAATGCGAAAATGCGTGAAGATTTGGTGCGGCTCTATCACACTCTCGATTCGACCACAAGTAAAGAGCGAACCACCGACTATTGGCTTCAGTTACCAAACTATTGGGTTCGTATGGTTCATCAGAAACGTACAGATACTGTGCACCCGGATGATGAGCCTTCCCCAATTGCAGAACAGAGCCTAGGTGATTTGCTTACTGCTGAGCGTTACACATACATTGTGGAATCGCAGTTCCCTGAGTTGAACGGCTCAGAGATTGAAGACCTGTGGTGCACCATGCTTGATCCTGATGGTGTTGAAACGGAACCTAAGGAAGATCCTAGGCGAGAATTGTATCATGTTTGGAGAGGCTTTGTTGTCTTCGCTTCGGTGCCTATTGAGGTAGGAAGGCCCATTCAGGACACTGATGACAAGCATGCTAGAGTTGCTAAAGGATTGAAGGTTCCTGGTGAACCATCAGCCTCAGAAAGAGCCCAACATGAATTGACGCATTTGCCTTTCAGAGATTGGTGTCCTCATTGTGTCAAGTCAAAAGGTCGTCATGGTCCTGCAAAGAAACAGTCAGATAGACAGCCTGTGATTCAGGTTGACTATTGCTTCCAAGCTACACATCCAGATCTCCCATTGAGAAAGATCTTGTCAGCTTGTGATGTTCAGACTGGTTTGGGCATGGCTGTGATTGTTCCCTCAAAAGGTGAGAACAACTATGCAGTAGCCGAATTGAAGAAATTCATCTACGAGTGCGGAAGAACTTTTGGCATTCTGCAGTATGACCAAGAATCCCCATTGAAGAATGTCTGCCAAAGAGTCTGCGCTGAACTAGGTGGATTGAGTCTTCGTGCTGCGCCCAAATCACACCCACAAAGTAGTGGTTCGGTAAGTCAGATGCAAAGGACATTGTATGGTCAGGTTCGCACTTTGATTGCCCAAGTTGAGCAAAACTTGAACATTCAGATCACTTCAGATCATGTTTTGTACCCTTGGGCATTGAAGCATGCACAATGGAATACTTCTTCTTGATAATTCTTTATTCCCAAAAGGCGATGCAACAGATGTGAGAGCACATCGTCCCAGAACAAAACTGTTTTACGTGTCAATCATTGGTGCTTTGGGGTTTGTGGAGGGAGGGGTCCGAAAGTGATTCCTGAAGTCCCTCGAGCTTTTGGGCCATGAACGACATTGGGTTTGCATGGTGGAGGGAGGGGGGGTCCGAAAGTGATTCCTGAAGTCCCCCGTGCAAAAAGTCCCTGTGTGTGAGCTCCAGTGTTTGCATGAAGTATTACACTATATTTTCATTTGTGGGAAGGGGCACGAGTGTTTTTTTTTTGGGATGCACTGAATCATGTGTTGTGTGAACGCATGCACCATGTCAGTGCTCAAAGGCCACAGAAAGCTGTGGCATCAGAAATTTTGTCCGGGCTCTCTACAGGCTTGTATTTGCTTCGCTAGAGGTCCCAGGCTCGGTAACCTCTGGGGTTGCCCTTAGGGCTTCGTGCAAGTCAGCCCCGTGGGGGCTGGCGGATGGTACACGGCCTCGAGCAGCGAGCTCGTTCCAAGGGCCGTGCAGCCTTAGAGAGGCCTGTGAGTTTGTGCCAGGCGCCTGCAAGCAGTGGGATTCATCCATTGACGTGCTGTGTTTCCCACTTCACGTGCTCGTTTTTGGGTGCAGTTTTGGTTGTCGTGTGGGCAACGTGGACTAGGGCTGCTGTTCCTTGAATGCAACTGAACCTTCAGAGTCTGGAAGAGCCGCATTTTGTCAGTCCCTATCACGAGCTTCGGACAGAAGTGAATCAGCTTATTTTGGGTGTGGACGCTTTGCTGCTTCGCATCCAGAATCTTGAACGCCGGAGTGTTGATTTGCTTTCCATTGCAACAGATCATTCCCAGCAGCTTCGTGCGTCTCAGCAAGAAGACCTGCAGGTGCGTGAAAGTGTTCGGGACCTTGCGGATCGTGTGCTCGCGTTGGAAGAGCGAGTAGAGTCGCTGCGCCTTGACACTGATTCCGCTCTTCGTAGGGCTGGAGATAACGGGATCCAGGTGGCGTGGTGGCTGGATCAACATAATCAGCTGCGTTCTTGGGTCGTCATTAGTGTCCTTTCCCTCTTCGTCCTGCTCCTGCAGGTCGTGCGAGCACTGGCTGGGTGGTGCATTGCAGCGCCCCCTGCGTTCCAGTAAGGCCTGATTGGCTTTCGATGGCTTCAGGGTCATCGTGTGTGTGTGACAAAGGGGGGGGGATAAGTCCGATGACCTAGGGGATTTGTTCTTCAGGGCTGCCTTGTGGAATGCCGGTGCAAGACCCAAGCGCCCACTATTGCCGTGGGAATGTGAAGGGTCTATTCTTGCTGACACACTAGGACAACCGAGTCCGTCCAAAGCTATGAGGGTCGAGTGGCCGTCACAAAGCTTGCTGGACCAGGACGATCTCGCTAGTGTGGTGTCTACTGCCGTCTCGGCAAGTGACGCAGACTTGGCGGGGGCCGGAGGCTTGAAACTTGTTGTGTCCAAAAAGTGGCTAAAGAAATCGGGGCAATGCAGGGCATGGCAAGATGAGCGAGATGCGGCTCGCAATGCTGCGCTACAGTCTTGGAAAGCTTTGATTATGGTTTCGGGCACAGGAACCAAGTTGGGGGCTATCATCCTTGATGCAGCTGAAGAAGACGAAGAGCTTGTTCTTGAGTCGGTCCGGGATGCTTTCTCAGGCAAGGCCACGTCTACGTTACGCAATAGGGCAAACTCGTTGTTGTGTTACGGACGATGGAAGGCCTCGCTTGCAGCTGAGCAAGTTGTTGCAGTGTTTCCGATCACCGAGCAAGAAGCTTACAGGTACATTTGCTACATGCGGCGTGAAGGGGCACCGGTCTCAAGGGTGTCAAGGTTCGTGCAAGCCCTTGGGTTCGCCTGTGGTACCTTGGGAGCCAAGGTGTCTGATGTGCTTGAGTCTCCAAGGGTTAAGGGAGCGTGCAGCAACACACAGCCCAGACAGGTGCATAAGAAGGTGCCACTTACTGTCGCTGAGGTGGTCTTTCTTGAGACCTTGGCCGCATCAAGCGCATGTGTGGATGCCATCATCGCAGGTTTTGTGTGTTTCGCTCTTCACTGTCGCTTGAGATGGTCTGACGCAATGCACTCAGAGGAGGAGCCAGTCCTGGATGCGCCTGAGGGAAGGGGGTTTGTTGAGACGAGCCTGCCATGAAGTTTCGGTTGTTGCCGGTTGTAGCCGTGCTACCGGGAATGTCCAAGCTTGATTGGGCGGGCAACTGGTTGCGCAACCGGAGAGACCATAATCTGGTGGCGAGCAGGAATTGCCCGTTGCAGCCTGCGCCCGTGTCCACAGGGGGGTGGTCGGCGTTGCCATTCGAGCCCATGCATGGGGCTATGTGGTTGCGTGAGAAGCTGGCAGGTATGCACGTTCCGGTGAGCCGACTTAGCGATATTGCAACTCACTCCCTGAAGGCAACGGTGTTGTCGTGGCTGTCGCGTGCTGCGTGCCCGCAAGACTTGCAGCGCAGGGCAGGGTATCACATGTCAACCTTTGAGAAGAGTGCGTTGGAGTATGAGCGGGATGGACAATCAGCTGTACTGCATTTCATTGAGGGCGTGTACGAGTGCATCATTCATGCCATGTTTTCCCCTGACGCAAGTCGATCTGGTCGTTGGTCGGGATGCAGGTCGGTTGAAGAGGGCATGAAGATTTTGGCAGGCGCCGTTGATGAGGTGTTCCCACGAGCGACTGAGGGTGATGGGGATGCCAGTGAATTGGAAGATGAGTCGGAGCCCGATGCACAAGGTGCAGAAGCTGATTCCGAGGATGAGCAGATGATGGCGGAAGTAGCTGTGCATCAGGTCGCAAAGGCCGCGCCTATGGCCATGCCGGAGTGCATAGCCTTTAGGCGCTGGATGAGTGGAGTTGTGCACTTGAGCCCTGTTGTGACTTCAGATGACGATGGGGAGGCATGCGTGTTCAAGTGTGGGAGGACGGCCAACTCTAACTACGAGCAGCTCAAGTTTGTGCCTTCGTGCAACACCCGACAGTGTTCCGTGTGCTGGATGTGAAAGAATGTGCGTGTAGGCCGTGTAGGGATCTGTGATGTGCGAGAAGGATTCTGTGATGTATGTAGTAGCATTTCGTTGTGTGCATGTACGCAGAATCGATGTTAGGGCGTAGGAGAAGTGTCTCGCGACATGATGCGCGCGCGCGCGCGCATCATAAATTTTTCATACCGGCGGGAGCGGGGGAGAACTGCGTGTTGCTTTCTTGCTAAACGAAACACAGGAGGCATGCCCTGTTTGTGCAGCTTGGGAAGGCCCGAGTGCTCGTGAGGCAAAGGCCCGCGACTGAAAGCTAGCATGTCCATGGTCGACAGTGAGCCTGTGTTTGCTGCGAGGTGCACGCGCATTGGCATCCCGGGAGCCGTTGTGAAGAAGCTTGCTACCCATGGGTGGAACACTTATGCTACCTTTGGCTTCTGCATCCAGAATCATGCTGATGACAAGTCGTTCGAGTCACAGGTCATAGGACCCGTCTTGGGTACCGACCCAGCTATGGTCACCCACGCTGCGAAGTTGCGTAGGTTGTTCATGGAGTCCTACACTGTGTCTGCGGGCGAAATCAAGAGACAGGCTGAGGCGTCGGAACAGGATGCACCGCGGAAGTTGCCACCACAAGAGATGGCAGCCCGAATCGAGCTGTTGGCAGCGAAGATTGCTCCCTTGAAGATTCAGGATCGCCTTGAGCCATCCCAGAACTTGGTTAGTTTGGCGTGCCAGATGTTGGATGAGGGTCGTGTCAAGTACATCTCTTGGGCGCAGTGCACCACAAGGTCGCAGGAGATCAACGCTGTCAAGGAGATCAATAGCCTTAAGATTTGGCAGCCAGCCAAGGATGGTGTCATCAAGGAGACGCGTGTGGAGCCAGGCATGACAGCGGCAGTGGCTACGGAGCTTGAGGTTCACCAGGCACTGCGTCGCAGAGGCATTGCTTATGCTGTGGCACAGGTGATGTCCTTTGCCCGTCATGAAGAACTGATAGCCCTCTTGTTTGATGAGTTGCAACGCGAGGCAAAGGCTGGTTTCCACCCCGTGTCGCTGGCTCAGCTTGCGCAAGCGGACAGAGAGATTCACGTTCGGCTGGGCGAGGCAACCAGGGCAGGTCTGGTGAACGGACCTGGCGGTGAGCTCCCACTTGATGTTCCGTTGACCCGTGTCTTGCAGAGCCCGGCGGTCATGTGGTTGCTCATGCCTCGTCTCAAGCAGGGGTCAGCGCCAGCAACCGAAGATCCGGAGGCGGCTGAAACGCCCAAGAAGAAGAAGACTCGGAAGAACAAGAAGAAAGACCCGAAGAAGGAGGCGGATGTTGAGACACCGCCTGCCAAGAAGCGTCGGGTTCCCATGCCGAAGGCGCTGATTGGCGGCACACCCGAGGATCCTGAGGGAAACTCGCTGTGTTTCGGGTTCTCGTTGAAGACCTGTAAGGTGCATGGACCGAAGTGCGACAAAGGTCTGCACAAGTGTTGCTTCTGCTATGGGCATCATCCTGGTGTCGAGTGCAGAAGCAAGAAGACGTGACGTGAGGGCCATGCCGTGTCCGTGCTTGACGATGGGGGGGCCGAAGGGCCAAGCCTTGACGCTCACGTGAAGCCTCCGGAGGGAGGTGATCCGTGGGCGTCCGTGCATCGTCAGGTCAAGGGGCCTAAGTTTGTGCAAAGGCGTTTGCAGCGTGTGCTTGCGGCTACGGGTCCAGTTTTGGTGCGCCATGAAGCGGTTCATAAGCCGTGCAGCCTTCATGGTGTGGGACACTCGCCTACTGATTGTGATGCAGCTCAGCATCCTGCTGAGAGACTTGCGGCCACGATCAGCAATCCTGACAACAATGATATCCTCAGGCTGTTGAAGCTGTTACCGTCAGAGAAGCCAGCCCGAGGTGTTGAGCAGCCGAATTCACATTCTTTCAGCACAGGTGCTTTTTCCAAAGATGGACGGGTCGGGGTGCGTAATTTTCTTAAGGAGTTTCCTGTCACATCGCGTCTCTTGACGGCTTTCGTGCGCCGACATGCCCCGGGGCATTGCTTTGGGGCCGTAGCGCTCTTTACCAATCTTGAGGCAGATTTTCACAAAGATGTCAACAATGATGCATCATGTCACAATTGGATATGCCCTCTCTCGCATTGGGAGGCTGGCGGCGAGGTCTGGGTCGAGGACGAGCAAGGCTCTTCCTGGCAAAATGCCCGTGGTGTGTGGCGACGAGGCCGCCTTTTGCCCGTGCGACAGCACCCTGTTCTCTTGGCGTCGCATGACTTGCACAAGGTTTTGCCATGGAAGGGGAACCGGGTCGTGCTGGTGGCGTTCATGCCTCGCGGTTTGTCGGGACTTGAGCCGGAACATCAGCGCCTCATGTCCAGTGCAGGTTTCGTGCTGCCAGGGATTGGGCATGCGTTGCCTCCTTTCGTGCGTGAGGGCGGAGCCCTGCAAGACGCCTTAGTGTCTCCGGGCGCTAGGCCTGACCCTAGGGTTCCGCCTCCCCCCTCTGTAGGCGCCGGAGTTGGGTTTCCGGGGTTACGATGCAAGCCCGAGTCCCACCCCACCCTAGGTCACTGTGCTAGGCCTTCCGACGGTTTTGGGTTACCGACCCCTTTAAGCACAGTGACTAGGTCACCTAATGCCGCTCAAGATGCAAAACCTCCCTATGTGCTGGAGATCTTTTGTGGCACTGCCGGCGTGGCTGCCGCTATGCAGGCACGAGGTTGTGATGTCCTTGGCATTGACAAAGACTTGCGTCCGCGCAAAGTGCGCGCACCGGCGGTGCGCCTGGACTTGTGTGATGCGGAACAGCGTCGGCTTGTGTGGCAGGAGATCCAACGGGCCGATGCCGTCTGGCTGGCTCCTGCGTGTGGCACATCGTCCCGGGCAAGAGGCGTACGTTTGCCTTCCGGGGGACCGCAACCCAAGGCCTTGAGGTCGGAGGATTTCCCACAGGGCTTTCCAAGCTTGCGTGGCGTCAACAAAGCACGGGTGACGGCAGCGAACACTTTGTATGCGTTTTGCGCTGAGGTCTTTGAGTATTGCCGTCAAAACCACAAGGTAGCCGTCATAGAGAATCCCGAACGTTCCTTCATGTGGCTCACTGTGTGGATGCAGCGTGTGTTGTCCATGGGCAGGTGGCATGTACTACATGCGTGCATGTATGGGTCCCGGCGTTTGAAGCGCACAGCCTTGCTGGCCACGCATGATTTGCCGTCCATGCGCAGCCAGTGTGATGGCGCCCATGCACACATGGCATGGGGGCGATGCAAGCAAGGCGCCGGGTGGGCTTTCGCTACGGCCGCCGAGGTGAGCTATCCCCGGCCCATGTGCAGTGCCGCGGCCAATGATTTGTGTGCTATCCTGCGAGCCAAGGGTTCCTTGCTTGATGGTTCATATGCTTCGCGCACCGCTTTGGCCACTGTTGCGTCGCAGCGTCAGCCACGACGCGATGGCCCGCAAGTGGGACCCGAGGAGTTCCTATCCACCGTGACTGTACAGGTGCCTGCTGAGGTCGAGGTGCCGGACTGCATACCGGCTACTGGGTGCTTGGTGCCGGGTCTTGGGGGTGTTCCTGCTGGCTCCAAATTACTTGCCTCACGTCGTTGCGAAGAAGGGGGGAAGGTAGTTCGTGAGGTTGTGTTTGGCATATACAGGACACCAGATGCATTTGTCAATGAAGCTTTGAAGTGCATACATCCGTTTGACAAGCCGGGAGCTTTAGACATGGACAATGTGCAGGCTATGGCCAATATCTTTCAGCATGGGATAGAGGGCACGAAGGCTTTTCGAGAGAGGATGTTGGATCACTACAGAAACAGAGCAAGGGAGCTGCAGCCCATGGAGGATGCGGCCAAGGGCCAAATGCACCCCGATGTGAAAGCAATTATGGGATCCAAGCGCTTGTTGCTGTTGCAGGAGCTCATGAGCGATGCAGGCGTCCAGGACCGTGAGCTAGTAGCAGACATGGCCAGTGGTTTCCGACTGACGGGTGAACTGAGACCCTCGGGCTTGTTCCCTCGGCAACTGAAGCCGGCCGCATTGACGCAGGATGATCTGAAAGCAACGTGCAGATGGTCCAAGCATCTTGTGGAAGCCTCTTGCCGAAGGGCGGCTCGCGACAAGGAGGTGGCGGCCAAGATTTGGGACGAGACTCTCGAGCAGAAGGAAAAGCAGTGGGTCAAAGGGCCTTTTAGCGAAATTAACGATAAATACAAAGGTGAATGGATTGCATCGAAACGCTTCGGTGTTGTGCAAGGAGAGAAAATCAGGGGCATAGACGACTTGTCTGAATTCCTGGTCAATGCTTCTGTCACAGAGACTGAGAAGGTTGTCTTGGATGGGGTTGATGCCATAGCAGCTACAGCTCGTTTCTTTGTACGGGGTGCCCTAGGAGCGACTGAAGAATTCCACTTGCCGGATCGTGATGGTGAAACGTTCAGTGGGCGACTTCACCCCGACTTCCGAGACAAGGAGAATCGGCAGCTACACGGCAGAGCTCTTGACTTGAAAAGCGCCTACAAACAACTTGCTCGGCATCCAGACGATGCATGGGCCACAATCCTGGCGGTTTTGAATCCTTCGGATGACACAGTGTACTATTTTGAAGCGGTAGCGCTACCGTTTGGCGGGACGGGGTCGGTCACCAGCTTTAACAGGGCGGCGCGGGTGCTCAAAATGGTGATGGCCCGACTGTTTTGGTTGGTGAGCACCAATTATTACGATGACTATTGCCAAATGGAACTTTCCCCGCTGATCGAGTCGGCTTCGCAGACGGCTGAGGCGTTGCTGGAGCTCCTTGGATGGGAGGTAGCCCGAGGCGATAAGCTCAAGGACTTCGCGAAGTCTTTCGACATCCTAGGGGTGACTGTCAGGTTCGATAGAGCTTGTGAGGGCATCGTAGAGGTGTGCAACAAGGCTGGAAGGATTGAAGAGCTCACGAGTGCGTTGCAAAACCTTGCGAGTGGGGCCTGTGGTCACAGTGAGCTTGCGTCGTTCAAAGGGCGCATGTTGTTCGCTACCAACCATGTGTACGGAAGGTGTGCGCAAATATGCACCCAACTCATCAGCCAGGCCCAAAGATCCGGTGATGTTGCGGTGGCCCGGGAAGCCATACTGGATGCAGCGCGCTTGGCGTTGGATACCTTGCGAGCATCGGGCCCGCGACGGCTGTCGTGTTGGGCTCATGAACCGCCCGTGCTCATCTTTTCCGATGGTGCCCATGAAGATCAAATTGTGACACATGGAGCCGTGCTCTTTGACCCACTTACAGGGAGACAAGAGTTCTTTGGTGATTTTGTACCAGAGTGGCTAGTGAAGCGGTGGAGGTCTAAGGGCTTAAAGCAGTTGATCTTTTTCGCTGAGTTGCTACCTGTGGCAGTTGCCAAGGCGACCTGGGCACATGTGCTCGAAGGTCGGCTCTGTTTCTTCTTCGTGGACAATGAAGCCGCGAGAGCTAGCTTGATCAGATCCTTCACACCTGTGATCAATGCAACTTCCATCCTGATGGATGTGGCTTTGGCAGATGTCAAGTCTAATGCAATATCATGGTACTCGCGCGTTCCATCAAAGAGCAACATAGCAGATGACGCATCCCGCTTGTGCTTCACCAGATACCAGTCCATGTTTCGCCAAGTTGCACCAGTGTATGAAAGCATCACTTGAGAGGCAAACGGGGGTGGTGAGGAAGTGATGCTGTGAAAGTGTGCGAGGGCACACACTTGGAACCGACGTGGGTGTACTCCTCAACGGAGGAGGGACCTGGGTCGTGCATCTGCAGGGCTTCGTACCGTCCCCCGTTTGTGCGTGTGAAAAAGTGGGAGGAGTGAGCGTGATGCATGTTATGAATTTTGAAGATATGTATTCATGATGGTGAAGAAATATTCTGACAGTTGTGTTTGGGATTGTATCGGTGAGAGGGAATAAGGAATACTTCTTCTTGATAATTCTTTATTCCCAAAAGGCGATGCAACAGATGTGAGAGCACATCGTCCCAGAACAAAACTGTTTTACGTGTCAATCATTGGTGCTTTGGGGTTTGTGGAGGGAGGGGTCCGAAAGTGATTCCTGAAGTCCCTCGAGCTTTTGGGCCATGAACGACATTGGGTTTGCATGGTGGAGGGAGGGGGGGTCCGAAAGTGATTCCTGAAGTCCCCCGTGCAAAAAGTCCCTGTGTGTGAGCTCCAGTGTTTGCATGAAGTATTACACTATATTTTCATTTGTGGGAAGGGGCACGAGTGTTTTTTTTTCCCGAAAGCATCGCGAAGGGTTCTTCCGTGCGGAGCCCCCTGACACAACAACATAGACTGAAGTGCATAGAGCGAAGTGCATAGAGTGAAGTGCATAGAATGAAGTGCACAGAGTGAAGTGCATAGAGTGAAGTGCATAGAGTGAAGTGCATAGAGGCAAGCGCACAGAGTGAAGTGCACAGAGTGAAGCGCATAGAGTGAAGTGCATAGAGTGAAGTGCATAGAGTGAAGTGCATAGAATGAAGTGCATAGAGTGAAGCACAGAGTGAAGTGCATAGAGTGAAGTGCATAGAGTGAAGTGCATAGAGGCAAGTGCATAGAGTGAAGTGCATAGAGGCAAGTGCACAGAGTGAAGTGCACAGAGTGAAGTGCATAGAGTGAAGTGCATAGAGTGAAGTGCAGAGAGTGAAGTGCATAGAGCGAAGTGCATAGAGTGAAGTGCATAGAGTGAAGTGCATAGAGTGAAGTGCATAGAGGGAAGTGCATAGAGTGAATTGCATAGAGTGAATTGCATAGAGCTTAGTAATCAGTGAATACAAAATTTACGTAGAATTTACTAGACCTTCGTACCCAGTCCTAGATTTCTAAATTAAAATTACTCTTTCTAAGGCGGCGGGCTGGGTTGACATCGCCAATCGGGATTGCAACCCTCTGCGGGTTTCGGCGTGGTCGCGGTGCTAAAACCGTCGTTTTTTTACGTTTCTTGATTTGCGCGGACAACCCTCTGCGGGTTTCGGCGTCGTCGCGGTGCTAAAACCATCGTTTTTTTACGTTTCTTTCTGTGCGCGGACAACCCTCTGCGGGTAATCGCTGGGTCGCGGTGCTAAAACCGTCGTTTTTTGCATTTTTTTCGTGCGCGCGTCAACCCTCTGCGGGTTTCGGCGTTGGCGCGGTGCCAAAACCATCGTGTTTTTGCCTTTTTTGACAAACAAACGTAACCCCTCTGCGGGTTTGGGCGTTGGCGCGGTGCCAAAACCGTCGTGTTTTTGCGTTTTTTGACATACAAACGTAACCCCTCTGCGGGTTTGGGCGTTGGCGCGGTGCCAAAACCGTCGTGTTTTTGCGTTTTTTGACATACAAACGTAACCCCTCTGCGGGTTTGGGCGTTGGCGCGGTGCCAAAACCGTCGTGTTTTTGCGTTTTTTGACATACAAACGTAACCCCTCTGCGGGTTTTCGCGTGGTCGCGGTGCTAAAACCGTAGTGTTTTTGCGTTTTTTTTTCGACTTGCGTAGTACAGACGTAGTACGCCGGGGACTTCCGTGGCTGGAAAATCGAGTTTTGTAGTACAAATGTAGTACGCCACGGACGCCCCCGGAGCTTCCGTGGCTGGAAAGTCGACTTTTGTAGTACAGATGTAGTACGCCACGGACACCCGGAGCTTCTGTGGCTGCAAAGTCGACTTTTGTAGTACAGACGTAGTACGCCCCGGACACCCGGAGCTTCCGTGGCAGGAAAGTCGACTTTTGTAGTACAAATGTAGTACGCCGGGGACGCCCGGAGCTTCTGTGGCTGGAAAGTCGACTTTTGTAGTACAAATGTAGTACGCCGGGGACGCCCGGAGCTTCCGTGGCTGGAAAGTCGACTTTTGTAGTACAAACGTAGTACGCCGCGGACACCCGGAGCTTCCGTGGCTGGAAAGTCGACTTTTGTAGTACAAATGTAGTACGCCACGGACACGCGGAGCTTGCTCCAGACGTAGTACGCCGCGGACACCCTGGGCGTCTGAAAACACCGCAAATAGCATGGTAACGGACATCTGGGCGCATGAAAACACCGCAAAGAGCATGGTAACGGACATCTGGGCGCGTGAAAACACCGCAAATAACATGGGCGCGGAATTCTGGGGCTTTGAAAACCTAGCAAATAACGTGGGCGCGGAATTCTGGGGCTTTGAAAACCTAGCAAATAACGTGGGCGCGGAATTCTGGGGCTTCGAAACCCTCGCAAATAACGTGGGCGCGGAACTGTGGGCCTTCGAAATCCTCGCAAATGACGCGGGCGCGGAATTCTGGGGCTTCGAAACCCTCGCAAATAACGTGGGCGCGGAACTGTGGGGCTTCGAAATCCTCGCAAATAACGTGGGCGCGGAATTGTGGAGCTCCGAACTCCTCGCAAACAACTTGGGGACGGTGTGTTCGAATTCGCTTCCAAAACCATTGCGAAAACCATGGTCCCCGAAGTTGCTGTTTCCAAAACCAAATAGCATGGTAACGGACATCTGGGCGCATGAAAACACCACAAAGAGCATGGTAACGGACATCTGGGCGCATGAAAACACCGCAAATAACATGGGCGCGGAATTCTGGGGCTTTGAAAACCTAGCAAATAACGTGGGCGCGGAATTCTGGGGCTTCGAAACCCTCGCAAATAACGTGGGCGCGGAACTGTGGGGCTTCGAAACCCTCGCAAATAACGTGGGCGCGGAACTGTGGGGCTTCGAAATCCTGGCAAATAACGTGGGCGCGGAATTCTGGGGCTTCGAAATCCTGTGGGGCTTCGAAATCCTCGCAAATAGCGTGGGCGCGGAATTGTGGAGCTTCGAAATCCTCGCAAACAACTTGGGGACGGTGTGTTCGAATTCGCTTCCAAAACCATTGCGAAAACCATGGTTCCCGAAGTTGCTGTTTCCAAAACCATCGCAAACACCATGGTCCCCGAATTCGCTGTGTCCAAAACCATCGCGAAAACCATGGTACTCGAATTAGCTGTTTCCAAAACCATCGCGAAAACCATGGTCCCCGAATTCGCTGTTTCCAAAACCATGACAAATATCAGCCATGCAGTGGAGCGGGAAAAAAGTGATCTCGATTTGGAGGGAAGGCAACCAGTCCTGCGCTCAGACTCGTCTCTCTGTGGGAAGTGATCAGCGGTTGCTCTCAAATGTAACATGTTTGGGCGATGTCCGATTTGGACGTCCTGGGGCGCGCCGACGTCAATGAAGGGGAGAAGGCATCCCGCACTGTGTGTCGGTGCTAGCGTTCGTGTGCTGTATGTCTGTTACCTCATGATGCGTTGCTCTACATGCGTGCGTGCTAGCTTTGGCCCGAGAGGCGCTATTGAGTGAAACCTTGGCGCCAGCTTGGACCGTGCGGGTTTTTGTAGGTCCAGGCATGTCGTACACCGGCGGGGATGCTATGCAGACGCTGCGGCGCGGTTTCCGTGCTAAAGGTGCAGGTTGGCTGCGCCAGGAGCTTGCGAAAAAGACGGTCACGCAGCTGCGTGAGCTTGCTGGCGCTGCGGGCACACGACAGGGCTCTGGCGCGAGCACGCGAAACAGAGAGGAGCTTCTTGATGCTCTCTCGCAGTGCATCTCCGAGCAGGAGGCGTCTTGGGGAAAGCGTCATTTTCGTGCTTTGTATTCTTGGTTTCCTTCTTCTCTAAGGTTTGTGCGTCACATGGTTTGCATTCCTACGCAGGTTGGGGTCATGTTGTTTGTGGCTTGGAGCTTGCTTATTTTTGGGCTCTAAGTTCAAGCGGCGCGTGCGCAGTGTCTCTTGACTAGGGCAGTTTCAGGCTTTTCTTCTCGACCTGTGATCAGGATGAAGCTGGCGCTGCGCCGCAGCAAGAGCTGCACGGTCTGCGCGAAGGTTTTGCCGCTCATGGCGTGGCTTGGCTGCGCGAGGAGTTAGCGAAGCAGACCGTGAAGCAGTTGCGGGCGCTTGCTGGGGCTGCGGGTGTGCACCTGCGCGCTGGTGCGCGCATGCGGAACAGAGAGGAGCTTCTCGACGCTCTCTCGCAGTGCATTTCCGAGCAGGAGGCGTCTTGGGGAAAGCGTCATTTTTGTGCTTTGTATTCTTGGTTTCCTCCTTCTCTAAGGTTTGTGTGTCATATTGTTTGCATTCCTACGCAGGTTGGGGTCAAGGTTGTTTCTGGCTTGGAGCTTGCTTTTTTTTGGGCTTTACGTTCAAGCGGCGCATGCGCAGTGTCTCTTGACTAGGGCAGTTTCAGGCTTTTCTTGTCGACCTTTGAACAGGATGAAGCTGGCGCTGCGCTGCAGCAAGAGCTGCAGCGCCTGCGAGAAGGTTTTGCTGCTGACGGCGTGGCTTGGCTGCGCGGGGAGCTCGCGAAGAAGACCGTCAAGCAGTTGCGGGCGCTGGCTGGGGCTGCGGGTGTGCAGCAGGGCTCTGGCACCGGCATGCGAAACAAACAGGAGCTTCTAGACGCTCTGTTGCAGTGCATATCCGAGCAGGAGGCGTCATGGGGAAAGCTTCGCTTTTGTCCTGCGCAGTGTCTCTTGACTAGGGCAGTTTCAGGCTCTTCTCACCCCCCTTTACTGCCCGCCACCTGACGTTTTAATCTTGCTTGCTTTTTTTGGCCTCGACGTTTCTACGTTCGGGCAGGCAGACGTCGAGGACGATGTCAGCGCAGATGGCTTGAGGAGCTGGGTAGCAGAGCTCGGCGAAAGCGCGGCTCGGTCTCTTCGGGCCAGGCTTCGTAAATGGCGCTTCCGAGGCGACGGGCCCAGCTTACAGCAACTGGCGGCGGAGTTGGGAGTCGCCTTCCAGAGTGTGAGCAGGAGCAATTTGACTGAGCGAATCGTCCTGGCATTGTGTCCTGCCGCTGCTCCGAGCGCAAGTGCGGACATCAAATACCACGTCTGGAGATCCCTCCGAGCAGCTCACGAAGCTGGAGCAGACACTGTTGCAGCGGTGGTCCTTGCTGCCCCTGACATCTTCGAGGATGTGAACTTGCGCAGACCTGCCGCTGCTTACTCGCTCTCCACAAAATACAATGAGGGACCTTGGTCAGACATGGACTATACTGTTTGGAGAGCTTCCTACAACCTGGGCGACATCTCCGACTGGCCTCTCGATGCCGTGGTGGTGCGGTCTGCGAAGCCTGGTGAGAGCTGCTTGCTGGGCAGCGTGCGCTCGGCTGCCGACATCTTCCACGTCGAGGTCAGCGCCAACACTTCTGTGACGGTTGTGGTGAGCGTGTGCCGGCCAGCTGAGCTGCGAGTCAGGGGGGCTCCCCAAGACTGGCGCGAGCACTTTTCCCGCTCTGGTGTGCGGCACGTCCAAGTTGAATTGGACGACCCCAGAATCAAATGCAACCGGGATGCTTCCTGGTTCTTCGAGAGCGCAGAGCGGTGCGCCCAGGCTTGGACAGACATGGCTCAGACTTTGCGCACTCTGCGCGAGCAGTGCCAACAGGCGAGCGAGGAGTTCAACGTGCTCTTCCATTGCTTCGGTGGCATTAATCGCAGTCCTGCTGCCCTCTGCGCTTGGCTGGTGCTGGACGGCCAATGCAGCGCAGATGAAGCTGTGGACTGCATCTTGTCGGCTCGGCCAGCTCTGCAACCGTGGAAATGCAGAGATTATGCTCTCTTGGCTTTGCACCGCCTGCAGAACTCTCGCTAGTTTGAACCCTTGCTTACTCCCCTCAACGCTGTCTTGCGAAAGGGTCTTTCGCGTGTACCAGCCCAAGATATAAAATGCAAAGCTGCTTGGCCTCCTGCCTGCGCCTCAACATGCACACATATGCGCCGTCACACACTCTATCGGATGCTCTACACGCATGCGTGCTTCTAGAGGGATGGCCCGAGCGCATGGAGCTTTGAAATCCTCGCAAACAACTTGGGGACGGTGTTGTGGATCTTCTCCTGCGCTCAGAGTTTTGTTGTGATCTCTACCTTGGCTCGAGGCAGGTGTGAAGTTGCAGCATGGCGGGTCTCGGTAGAAAGTCACAGGAACTTAGCCAGCGCGGGATCGTGGAGAAGCATGGATATGGCTGGCGAGCGCATTTTGCGCACATCCGCATCTGCGAGGAGAAGGACACTTCGATCAGAGGTCCGCTGCGTGACAGCAGAAGGAAAGCTCTTGCAGACTTGAAATCCATGCGAGAATGCGGCACGGCGGCCGAGTTGGTCGCTCGCGCAGCACGGCTGAAAGATCCTAACTTGCCTGCTTCGGTGTCCAATGAAGTTTTTTTGTCGACTCAGCGCCTCTCGCTTTGCGGCCTCAATGTCCAGTACCCATGGAGTCGGCTGTTGATGCTTGGGCGCAAAAAGATGGAGGTGAGGAAGTACGCCCTCGGTCACTACCAGTGCTTTTCGGAGGGCGAGCAGCTCTTCCTCATAGAGACTGTCGGCGCCGGGTCCACCAAGGGTGCCATCGTGGACACGGAGATTGGCCCTCCTCCTTCACGGGCTCAGGTCCTGGGCATCATCACCTTTGCTGGGGCGACCGAGTTCTTGGACGATCGGGACTTCGACTCTCACAGGCAGGATACGCTCATCGAGGTCGACAGTCCATTCGATTGGTGGTCCTCGGGTGCTATGCGGTTTTTCGGCTGGGTGGTCCTGGACGTCAAGGCTTTCAAGATGCCCGTGTCGGTGGGAGGGCGGCCAAGGTCCATGCTGGGCTGGACCAAGCCAGTTGAGCTGTCCTTTCAGTTCGAAGTTGCTGAGTAGCTTTGTAGTAAGTAGTAACGTCAATCCGGAATGGAGAGGGAAGCGCGACGCGACCCGGAGTGGGAAGCTGGCGCACATGATTTCAAGTCGACGGCGCGCTTGCGATGAAAAGGTTAGCCTCTGCAAGGCAGCGTGTCAATTCGGAGCGCGGGTGCCACATGTCAGACAAATACACATGTGGGTTCCCCAAACGGACGCTGTCTTGCGAAAGTACGACGGCGCGGCCACCTCTGTTTAATATGACGGTGCGACGCACGCGTGTGTGAAAATGCAGCTAGGACCGCCCGGGACGATTGGCACCTTTGTCGACCGACTTGCAAGTAAAGCTGTTTTCTGCGCGCAGGTATTCCATGGCGACCAACATGCACGACCCTTACTTAGACTCCACCTCTTTTGTCTGTTTTTGTGCTTGTGTGGTTTCTGCTTCTTTCCTTGCACCGGCGCAGGTGCGTGCCGCGACCGGCCGCTGGAGCTCGGCGTTGTCTTCAACGCCGATGAAAAGTCTACAGAGTTGACCACAAGTGCATGGCATTCAACTCCACACACTTGAATGCCATGCGGTTCCAGTGCATACAAGTGCAGTGTACAAGTGACTATGCAACCATGTAAGGGCATACATTTCTCCAAGTGCATACAGTTCGATTACAAAGAATCAAGTGCATGGAGTCAACGCACGGCAAATCGATGCTTTCGGGCCATCCCTCTTCTAGTTTGGGATGCACTGAATCATGTGTTGTGTGAACGCATGCACCATGTCAGTGCTCAAAGGCCACAGAAAGCTGTGGCATCAGAAATTTTGTCCCGCCCAACCCACCCCCTGGAAGTGATGCTGTGAAGGTGTGCGAGGGCACACACTTGGAACCGACGTGGGTGTACTCCTCAACGGAGGAGGGACCTGGGTCGTGCATCTGCAGGGCTTCGTACCGTCCCCCGTTTGTGCGTGTGAAAAAGTGGGAGGAGTGAGCGTGATGCATGTTATGAATTTTGAAGATATGTATTCATGATGGTGAAGAAATATTCTGACAGTTGTGTTTGGGATTGTATCGGTGAGAGGGAATAAGGCTATTGAACCGATACCTTGTTCATTCTGACGGCTGCACGTCTTATTACAGACGATGGAACCGAAACTATGAAGGTGGATTGTGTCAGTTTGCAGAGGTTGTTCATGCCAAAGTGATTGGTGGTCACGCGGTTAGAAAAGCCGATATCCCTTGGAAGTCAGCATTGTGGCTAGGAAGAGACACTGAGGCAGATGAGATCATTGTTGCCACTGACGAAGGAGTGACTAAGGTCAGGACAGTCAGAAGGACTCCTCCTTCTCAGCATTGGCAGCCCGACATTGTCAATGGACTCAAGGCTCTTCCTTGGAGGCCCAAGACTGATGGCGAACACACTACCGAGTTTGTATTGCCTAAGTCGTTGACTGTAATAGGAAAGGTTCGAGACCCCCCGGGATTGACACCACCTGTAGAGCCCAAAGAAGTTGCCAGGACCGAAAACCTCAAAACAGAGCCATTGCAACTTGAAGACATGCCAGAGAGAAGAGCTGACACGTCAATTGCTGAACAACCTGCATCTTCCTCCGCAGGAATTGTAAGGCCCGCTGAAGCTGCGGAAGACGAGAGAGCAGCTAAGTCTCTTCGCATTGACCCCGAGGCTCCTGTAGCAGAACCATCACCAAAGTCTAGGAAGATTGCTGCAGTCATGCAGCTGATTGGTGCTACTGTAGGAGTAAACAAAGCTATCACCAAGGATGGCATTGAGGTTCCAGTTCACGTCAACTACGATGAAGAAGAGTATCGCACTGAATTGAAGCTCACAGAACCTATCATTTGGGACATCACGCGTGAGTACCCTGAATTGTCCCAAAAGAAAGGAATCGACCACGAAATGGGCTCCATGAAGGATTTCAACGTGTACACTGAGGTCCCAATTGAAAAATGCACAGAAGAGCAAATCAGCAATGCCATTGGAGTTCGTTGGGTGAAAAGGTGGAAGACGGACACGGAATTGCGAATGAGATTGGTCGTTCAAGGTTGTTATCAAGATGCGACGAAGCTAGACACAGATTCATTGTTTGCAAGCACGCCTTCGCTTGTGACGATGAGATTGCTTCTTGTCATGGCCTTAGCTCGCAATTGGTCTATCAGCCTTGCAGATATCTCAACCGCATTTCTTCACGCCGCTATTGGCGCAGGTGAAGAGATTTTCGTCGTTCCTCCTGCAGAATACTATCCAACGAGAAATTGTCTGTGGAAACTCAACAGGGCTATGTATGGACTCAAGCAAAGTCCACGATTGTGGCAAGAACATTTTGCTAAGACCATGCAAAAGCTGGGATTCCGGCGCTGCAAGTCCGATAGCAACTTGTATTGTCACTCTTCGAAACAGCTCTATGTTTTGGCGTATGTTGATGATTTGATGATTGTAGGAGACCCCGAACAGTCCAAAGCTTTCATTGATTCTCTCAACAAAGAGCTTCTTGTGAAGATCACTGGACGATTGGAAGCAGGGAGCGAGCATTCCTTTCTAGGACGGAAACTGCGCCATAACGGAGATTCCATCGACATCCTCATGTCTCAGCAGTACATTGAAGAGATTCTGAAGCTTATAGCATGAACTCTAGCTCGAACATTGTGAACACCACAGGCTCCTCAGCCCTGAAGAGAGTTCAAGATTCTGACACCCCGCTTGACAAAGAGGAGCACTCGAAGTTTCGCACAGCAGTTTGAAAATTGCTTTGGCTAGCGTTCGTAAGGCCTGATTGTTCCTACGCGGTGAAGGAGCTCAGTCGTGATGTGAAAGGACCCACATTGGAGAGCCTCGCCAAGCTTAAGCATTTGCTGAGGTATCTGAACGGTACTCGGCACACGGTGCTTCGATTGAGACCGACTCATATGTTGACAGATTGGAAGTCGAGCCTGGAGCTCGTTTGCTTTGTCGACAGTGATTGGGCCGGTTGCTCGAAGACAAGAAAGTCGACGAGCGGAAGCACGGTGCAATTGCTTGGCTCACCCATAGTGCACACATCTCGCACACAGGCTACCGTAGCATTGTCTTCCGGCGAAGCAGAACTGTATGCTATTGGCCAAGGCATTAACGAAGCATTGTACGTAAAGTCGATCATCCTCGAAGCCGACTTTGCGCGCAAGGTGCGAATTACTGTTCACACGGATAGCACGGCTGGAAAGTCTATTGCCTCACGGTTTGGAATGGGCAAGCGTACAAAACACGTTGAGCTTAGGTACTTGTACATGCAGAATCTGATTGACGCAGGCATGCTGCGAGTGTGCAAGATTGGCACAAAGGACAATTGTGCTGATCTCCTCACGAAGTATGTGTCCACGGAGACATTGCAGTCTCTGTTGAATCGCTTGGGATTGATCCGAAACGACTTCCGATTGTGACTGAAGCACTGGCATCGTTTCACTTACCCTTAAAAAAAATTGTTTCACATGTTCCTTTTGGCATTGCATGTTCAGTCTTCACATGTTACATGTTCTGACTGAGGGACCGAGAGAGAGAGAAGAAGAAGAGCATTGGCATTGACAAACATTGTCTGCGTTGCTGCTTGTGTCACATGGGGACATGTATTGGTTTCGCGTTTTGATTCCTTACATTGCTTCGCATACGCCGTGCCCAGGCTACAAACAAAAGATTGCATGCGTCAGCACTCATTGCACAACGAAAACTCGCCCTTACAAGCAACAACACATTGACCACACGCAACAACGCATTGTACAGCAGCATAGTGTTTAGAGTAGAACCTCTCTAACTAGCACATTGTACATAGATTGATTCTTTCAAGTTTTCCCAGTAATTTATTTTCTCCTTTAGGATTTTCCGATTTTCCTTTTAGGTGAATTGTGATCTTGGAAGTGCTTTTGGGAATTTGTCTTTTGTTGCATTCTCTGCTGTGATTGCAGTCACGAGAGCATTCCTTTTGGGCATTGCGCACCTCCGAAGCCTCATTGCTGCCATGGACAACGCTGCAATTGAGAACAGTTGCGGCATTGTGGCGTCCCAAGGTGTTGGGATTGAGCTCAGGAGGACGGCGTTGGCCAACCTTGAGCGATTGGTCATGCTGGCCATTGGTCGGTTCGGACCGGAAGCCTTGCTCTGGACCCTATTGGCTTCCATTGTGAGTGCCCTTCCCCTTGAGGAGGAGATCACATTGTCGCTGATTGGCGCACACCCGCAAGAGACTGGGGTATTGGCCTTGGCGGAATTGATGACGCGGCTCGAGATCATGATTGATCGTGTCACGTCCGCCATTGTGGCCCGGACCCGCCAGATTCCGCAACTGGCATTGGATCCGCTGCGTGTCCTGAATTGCCGATTTGCAATGGCACCATTGCCCACGGGCAACGACCGTTGGTGCAGCATGAGCTTGAAGGTCAAGATGATCATTGAGCGTTGCGCGGCAACCATTGGTGACACATTGGATCTTTCGACGGCCATTGGCTCCTACACTGCATTGCCTCACATGGACTGGATAAAGGCATTGGTTCAGCAGACGACCATTGTGAAGACATTGGGAGCTGGACGCTATGACGACACATTGTCCAACTTGTGGGCAATTGTTTGCCTGCCTTTGAGTCTGATCAGGACATTGGTGGGCATTGATGGCGATGACGCAGATGGAGTCATTGAGATGGACTGGGATTGCCTCCCATGCCGCCAGATCAACATCGCCTTCTCCATTGAAGGAGCAGTGGCAAAACTTGCCCATTGGGTGAGGCAGAACCACTTGGAAACCCATTGGTCCGAGGCCGCTGCATTGGTCTTTTTCAGGCCAACGAAGGCCTTTATGGCCCCGATTGCGAAGAACCCCAGCTTCATCGGGGGTTTAAGCTTACTGTTCGCGAGCGAATGGTGTTTTATCGATTGCTACCAAAATGTCTCTAAGAAAAACGGTGTGCCGTTTGGTCTTGGTTTGAAGCCCAAAAGTTTCTGATGCTTGTCATGCTTGGTACTGCCAACGACAATTTGCAACTGCATTTACTGGAAGATGTGTGTGCAGCACTGGCTCCACAGCTCAGTGCGAAAATTTTGACCCGCCCAGCCCACCCAGGGCATCACAATAGCAGGGCCCGCTGAAGCGGCTGCAACTCCCTGCGTGCCATAGGCACTCCCATTAGTGTTGCATGTACAGCTACCTCGCCCTCAAAGGGGGCTTGAGGTTCGCTAGTGTGTGGTGAGACGCATGTGCAATGTATGTGCACCGCACTGTGTGCACCGGCACATGATAGGATGCGATCTTTGATTCGCCCACTGATGAAAAAGGTGAAGGACATGCAGTGCTTGCTTTGTGTCTTGCGTTTCTCCTTGTTTGGGCTCTTGGCTTTTGGGTTCAAACCCAATTTGGTGCAAGCGGTAAGCAATTGGCACAATCAGTCGTATGTGCCCGCCACTACGCTTATGGTGGCAAGCGACTTCTCATTGTCGCCATTGCAGCGGGACCTGGCTTTTGTGGTGGAATTGGGCTGCACGGCATTGGATCTTGCGTGGGCGATTCACCAGGATGCCATTGCGAACCCGATTGGCTTTCAGATGGGCTTCACGCGGTCCATTGCCTACCCCAAGGCATTGAGGGATGTCTTTTCGATGTGCGGCATTCACGAGGATATGAATGAAGTGGAGATTGGCGGCAGTGCCAACCGCACATTGGAGCATCGTGGCTCGGTGCCAGACGCAGTGCCATCCATTGGCACGACCATTGTGGTTCCGAACGGAAGCCACGTCACCATCGGCTAGACGATGGATTGCCAGAGTGCAACAATTTTGATGAGCTGCTGATTGGCATTCGACATCGTTTGCTGTGGTTCTGGATCTCAGAATTGCCTCGAGCAATACATTGACTGGAATTGGCAGAATCGGTGGCTGACTCCTTCAGCTGTGGTGCATTGCCACTCGTCACGACGTGATGTTGCTTCCATGTGGCATTGTACAGTCTTTTGAGCCGGATTCTTGCAGATTTACATTGCAGTTCCGATGTGCAAAAAGGATTTGAGCCTGAGCAGTTGAGTCGTGTCCTATTGTTGCTTCTTTTGAGTGAATGATGTTGATATATTTTGGATGGAGTTTGAATTGTTTCGAGAATCTGACCTGATGCGAATTTGCAATGAATTGCGAATTCGAGGGACCGTGTTAGGATGATTGGTCAGATCACCTTTGTATCCACACAGAGATGCATTGGTCATCAGAGGATTGCTGGATCAACTTTGGCTCAAGTCGGAAAACATTGAGCTCGAGTGATTGCATCACACAGCAGAGTTGGTGCTTGTGATTGTGCTTGATTGAGTTGAGCAGTTCTGAGATCACCTGATTGAGTAGACGATTTCGCTTTTGTAAAATTTCATTAAAGGGGGGCTTAAAGGGGGGCTTAAGCCCCCCTTTGCCCAAAGGGGGGGGGCCCATCCTCACGTCATGCCTACACTGTGGCTGACCGATTGAAGAGAAGGCTTGACCGATCAGATATCTCCAAGTCTCAGTTCGGGGATTCGGCCTTTCCAAGCTCGTCCTCAAGAAAGCAGACGCAGTCAAGCGGTCGCTCATGCGAGAGACAACGTCGAGTGCATCTGACTTTTTTACCTCACAACCACACGCAGCTTGTGCTGAGACGCATCGAAGTGCTTCTTACCAGTTCCATCCCACGTTCGAACTTCTGCAAACTTTGTTGCAGGTCGTAAAACAACCTCGCCGAAGCGTTCCAGGTTGGGCCGCCTGACACAAGTGCCCAGTGGTTTGTGCTACAATGGGGACCTGAGGACCTGTGAAATCTACTGAACCTGGGACACCTGGCAATAGACCCACGGTGGTCCATGTTGCAATGAGGACCTGAGGACCTGTGACATCGGACAAGACCCACGGTGGTCTGTGCTGCAATAGGGACCTGACAAGAACCTACGGCATCTGCTGAACCTGGGACAGCACAAGACCCACGACGGTCTGTGCTGCAATAGGGATCTGAGGACCTGCGTCTGCTGAGCCCCAGGTGTGCGCGGAGGTTGGGATTCACCCTTGAAGTTCCCCTTTAGGCTATTCCCTCAAATAACGCAAAAAAATGCTGTGATTAGCAGAGAATTGCAGCAGAAGTGGATGCATACAGGGGGAGCGGGCAGGAAGCAATGAATTGCAAAAAAACCGGATCCTGGCAGGCATCGATGCCGTGAGAGAAAGGGCTTGTTTATTTGTGCGGAGTATTCTGGTCTCTTAAGAGAGGTTCAGAACAAAAAAGGGCAGTATGCAATGAAGGAGGTGTGAAAGGTTATTCTGGCCCCGTTGCACGGAGTTTCGGAATCGGCAAGAGGGGGGGAAATTCCAAAACCTGCAGTTACGCTGAGGGTCCTTTAGTGGCGTGGTGGCAGTGGGCGTGTGCAGGTTTGTGCATTTTGGGTTTAGGTTCGCTGCTTCGGTTTTCTGGTCTGCCTCTCACTTTTGTGACAGTGCTAGTCGCAGCATGGGGCGGAGGCCTTATGTGTCAGTACTTACCTGGTAGGGACGCTCTTGTTTCAAAGTGCCTGGAACAGCCTGTTCATGCTGGAGGAGTGCCCTCATGTTGGAGTGCCAGCAGTGAGTAGACCCTAAGCTGCTGCCTAAAAATTCTTTAGAAGGCCCAGAAGTATTAGCCCAAGGGGAAGCCCAAGAACAAAGGAAAGCCCAAGGGCCGAGCTGTGGAAGACAGCAGTCTGATCAGGTGATGGCGCTGCGGTCTCATCATCTGAGATCGAGCGACTGAACCAGTCGTCCTCTAGGAATAGCTTTTTCGCATGGCTCATTGACAGTGGAGCCACCTGCCACGTGTTGTCAGAGAGTGCGTTGGGTTTTTACGAAGTCGTCAAGGAGCATTCGGGACCTCTTCCTGTGCTCATGAGTGAAAGCGATACGCCCATGGAGTGTGTCAAGTTGGTTGACATGCGGGTGAAGTTTGGGAAGTTGGGGCCCGTAGTGCTTCAACAGGTCTTGGTTTGCAAGATTGGTTTCAACGCAATCAGTTCTTGGCAAGCGTCCCTCTCGGGATGGAATACCTGGCTCACTTCGGAGCCTGGAGCAAGCTGCTTAGTGAAGCAGACGGAACGAGGTTCCTCGATGTGGGTGCCTTTGGTTCGAAAGGCCAGGAGCTGGTGGGCGTTAGCTAAGGAGATTGGCTCACTAAGGCAAAGCCGAAAGAAAGAAAAAAGGAAAGGGGACTGTCCCCTGCAAAGTGAGCCTGCGGATACTGCCATCGACCTTGATTGAGCAGTTATGGCAGATGTAGATGATGATGACAGCTTTAGTGATGGAGGAGGACAAAGGGGAGCCGAGGGTGGTGGAGCACATCCCGTTAGGGTACCCGTTCTCTCCTGTTGCAGCCTCACCTGCTGCAAATGCCAGTCCTAGGGAAATAGTCCTTTGTGCCGGTGAGTTCCAGAAGATGCTTGACACTTTGCAGATGGCCAGCCAGGCCGTTTTGGCCTCAGCTGCGAAGGCTGGTCCTTCGGAGAGCAAGGGTTCATCATCGACTGCAGGTTTCTCAGACGCCAACTGCATACTCAACAGTCCATCGTGTTTTGGGAGCTTGTCTCATGACTATGACCTCTCAGCATGGTTTGATTGGGCGCATGCATTCAAAGCATGGCTTTTCTTTGCAGATGCCCGATATGAAGGCGATTTGGAAACCATAGAGCGTAACCTGCAGGTTGAGAACCCCGCTATGCCCCCAGATGTCACAGAAAGGTCTCAGAGGCTTTACGCAATCCTCAGCAGTCTTCTACTTCACAAACCAAAGATTCTTCTCCGGCAAGTCCCCAACCGCAACGGACTGGAGACCTGGCTCCAACTAGTCAACATATACTCCCCTAAGTCAAAAGTGAGGGGACCAGCACTTCTCAACACGATCGTGAGCTTCCCAGCATTCAGCAAGGATCGGACGATCCGCGAACAGGTCGACGGTCTCGACCGGGTAGCGCAGGAGTACGAGCGGGTATCGGGCCTTGCCGTATCTCCCGACATCATGCTTGGCACTCTTGTCCGGGTTCTTCCTGCGCACCTCAGAAACCACATACAGCTGCAAATGTTCCTGAGCCAAACTTGAAAGCCCGATTAAGCCTAAAAAGCCTAAGCCCTAACCCTGATCCTTAAACTCACTCAGCAACCCCCCTGACTGGCTGGCCTCCTGTGGCGCTGTGGCCCGAGCCGAACGCCGGGGCCCGAGGGTTATGGGTTTATTAGGTTAGGTTAGGGGTTTAGGGTTTAGGGGTTTAGGACGTTTGCAAGTGCTTGCAAGTGGAACTCAAGCAGTTTGTGTTGTCGTATGAAGTCACGACGAGCAGCTGGTCCACCAGCAAAATCCAGCAGAGTTTGGGTGTTGGGAGCAGTCCGCAGGGGCCACCGCCTGGTGGTGACACGGGAGGTCCGATGGATGTTGATCGTGTTTCAAAGGGGAAGGGCAAACATGAGAAGGGCGCCGGGAAGGGAAAGGATCGAAAAGGAAAAGTGGATTGGCAGCATGAAAGGCAACAGAATCCCAAAGGAAAGCCGGGTGGAAAGGGCCGCGATGGAGGAAAGAAGGGCAAGGGAGGCAATCAACATCCCAATCAGGCAAAGGCGGGGCAGCAGAAAGAAACTCGTTCGTGCCACATTTGCAAGAAGCCAGGACATCTTGCGAAAGACTGTTGGCAGGCGAAGGGCGGAAAGGGCCGGGGCAAGCATGTGAATCAGGCTGCCGACACTGCCAGTGCACAGCATGACACAGTTTCAAGCGGTGCCAGCAATGTTGGAGCCTCATCGAGCGTTTCTGGCGCTGTGAGGCAAGTGCAAGTTTTCGAGCTTGGAGGCGAGCCGTGTGACGTCGCCAGCTGGTTCGCAGGAGGACATGTGCGTGCTGTGACATGTGCCGATGCAAGCTTGAAGCCCCGGACGATCCAGTGCCCCACAGGTGTAGAGACCTTAGCAAGCCCGAGCGTTGCCTGTGTAGATGTTGAGTGCTTGAGCAGCCCTGGATTCGAGTGCGTTGCAGCCCTCAGCATAGTGCTGAGCAAGCTTGAAGCCCGGGACGATCCAGTCCCCACAGGTGGTCCTTTTTGTGATGTGTGCAGCGTGTCCGAGTGTCATCATAATGACCTGTGCTGCATCGTTGAGTGTCCCTGGCAAGGCCTGAAAGGTGAGTCCCAGAGCCCCAGTTCCCTGGCACTTGTGTTGGTTCCGAGCATCCGAACTTGTCCGAACACGGAGGGCCTGAGACATTCGACATGTCTGAGAGTGATGCAAAGGGCTTATGGAGTTACAGTGCTGATGTTCACAACATGAGCTGGGATCCTGGCGTGGAGTCATGCTGCTTTGTGTGCGCTGTGCAGTCCCTCGATACCGTGCCGTCAGAAGCTGACATGACTGATGTCATATTGGACTGAGGAGCTGACATGAGCTGCCTTCCACTGTCCTATGGCAAGTATGGGACCAGCCAAGGTGCAGCCAGCTTGGGTTTGCGTGATGCACAGGGCGAGTCGTTGGCGGTGCAAGATTTCAGAGAGGTTTCGTTTGTTGTGCATGACGAAACGGGCGAGCCTGTCATCTGGAAAGAAGTGTGTGCCATTGCTCCCGTGACTCAGCCCTTGTTGTGCAAAGGCAAGCTCACGCGTTCAGGTTGGTGGCCGCAACGGGATCCCTACATGTGCATGGAGCATGACAGTGGAGTGAGAGTCCCAATGAGCTTCCGAAGGAACTCGCTGTGTGTGCGTGCGTCCATCTTTCGTGTTGGTGGGGAAGAAGTTGCTCCAGCCCCGCATCCTGAGGAGAGTCAAGTCAGGTTCGTGCAAGCTCAGGTGGATGCCAGCAGGTCAGAGGCAACATATGGGTGGCAAATGACCGAGCAAGGCCAGATGCTGTATCGGGGTCGAGGAAAACACTTCGTTGATCCTTCGCTTGTTGCACCCATCGGATGTTGGCCCTGCCGCACCACGCTTGGTGAGGCCATGCAGGACAGGCCAAACTGAGTGGCTGTTGCTTGAGTTCTGTCGTGCATGGGGGGAACTGGGTGATCCAGTGGCTGAGCTCCCCAATGGCGAGTGCGAAATCATCTGCATGTTGAGCTCTGGACATGAAGCCCCGGAAGACATGAAGTTTGTCCCGAATCGACGCCTTGATCACTTCATCAACTGGAGCGGTTTGCAACCTTATGTCGAGCCAGATCCTGAGGGATCCGACTATGAGATGAGTGAGTTGGGTCCCGATGATGCCGAGCCCGGAGCGGTCTCCGTTGAACCATCGATTGAGCCCATACCTGATGTTGAAGTGATCCCTGTTGAGTCTGAGGAGGCACGCGGTGGCCGAAGCACACTTGTGTTTGATGGTGTCGAGCTGTCGTTGCAGTCAACCTTGTTTGCCATCCGGGCAGCTTGCAAGTCCGCTGGTGTCTCTGTCTCAGGCAGCAAAGATGCCTCGACCGGTTGCGTGGCTACATCGACAAACAGAACATCGCCTTGGGAAGTGAGGTTGCTCAGACAGTTGAGAGTGAAGGCGTGAGAGTGGCTGAAGGCCAGAGGCTCATCAAGGAACCCTCCGAAGCCGAGAGGCGTCTGCATGAGCTTACACACTGGCCATACATGCCTTGGTGCAGCCACTGCTTGAGCATGAGAGGTGTTGAGGACAAGCATGTGAAGATTCCCTTGAGTCCCGATCGTGCAACCCCTGTCGTGAGCTTTGACTACTGCTACACGGGTGTGAGCAGTGAGCAGCCGAGTGGTCATGAACGCAAGTTGACCGTCCTTGTTGCCCATGATACTGGAACAGGTTCGTTGCTAGGTTTGCCGGTTGCCAGCAAAGGAAAGGAGGACTTGAGGTTCACTGCCGTTGAGCTCACGAGGTTCATCCAGAACCTAGGGCACAACTCCGTGTGTCTTCAGACAGACAACGAGCCATCTACCCTGGCCTTGCAAGACCTCATCGTGGGTGTGCGTACCCGTCTTGGATTTCAGACCCTGATCCGAAATGCCCCAGTGGATTCGCGTGCAAGCAAAGGACATGTTGAGAAAGCCGTCGACTTAATCAGAGGATTGTCCAATGTCCTGTTGGATCAAGTTCGAGCCCGATATGACCTTGCCGCTGAAGCCATCGGACCTGAGCATCCGTTGATGGCATGGAGCTATGTGCATGCAAGTTACATCCTGAACAGGTTCGGTGTGCATGGCGGGGCAACCGCCTTCGAGCGCTGCACGGGGTACCGGTTTTCGGGTAAGTTAGCCATGTTCGGGGAGCCCGTTTGGGGTTTTAGGCGAGGAAAGGCCAAGGGTGATCGCAAGTGGCACCGCGCAGTGTTCTTGACCAAAACCACCAGCAATGACATGCGTGTCCTGATGAGTGCACAGGGAGTGTGGACAACCCGGTCCATTCGCCGAAACGCCAAGCCTTGGGTTGAGGAAAAGAATCTGGTTCTAGAGAGTAAGGGTTTCCCCTGGAATTACCAGTTAGGGGTTTTAGGTAGTAAGACCTTTCCCCAACCTAAGCACCGCGTGGCAAAGCCTGCCGAGGAGGCAAAACCTGTGTTCGAGCAGAGGGGATGCCAGCCTTGAATCCTGTGCCAGCTTCAGTGCCCGAGAGCGCTCCAGCTTCTCGGAAGACCCTCTTGCTTGATCGTCCTGAGCGTGTGCCACAAAGCGTGTTGCCAGATCTTCCACGTCCAGCGAACGCATCCCCCATGGATGTTGCCGGCTCTGACCCGAGCTCCTCATCTTCATCTTCCAGTCCATCCTCGCCTGAAGGGTCTGCCAGACCAGCCGCCGATGCAGAGATGGTGAACGATGTTGCCAAACGTGTTCAGGAGGCAGAGCAGGCGAGTGCTGAGGCGCCTGGAGGACAGGCGCACAAGTACCAGCGAGTGGCCCGGATCGGTGCCAGCGAGTACCCGATCAATGACGAGCTTCTTGAGTCAGCCCCCGAATGGGAAGATGCTGCTGTGTATATGGACATGAGCGATGAAGTCAATGCAGAATGGGATGTCCATGCAAAAGACGATGTGGAAGCCCTGGACAGCGAGGCAAGACTGTGGTTCGATGAAATTCCTGATCTGTCCGAGCAGGATTTGAGCGAGCTTGACTTCCTTGCGGACGGCTTTGAGGTGGAGCGGCTGAAGAGAATGAAAGTGATCGAAGAAGTCGCCCTAGACTTCGACACCTCAGATCACAAAGAGCTTTCCTCCAAGTTCGTTCGCACCTGGCGGAAGAAGAAGCGCTGTGGCCGTGAGATGTTCTTCAGAAGAAGCAGACTAGTGGCTGGGGAATACCGGTGGTTGGAAAGGGATAAAGAAGGTTTGTATGCGCCTGCTACTTCCTCAATCACCACGAAAGTGCTCCCGTGGCTTTACTGCGAGCTGAAGCGCCGAAGAGATGAGTCCGGTGCTTGCGACTACGAAAGCCAGGTGGGAATCCTAGCATTGGACATCAAGGATGCTTTCTTGTGTGTCCCGCAAGAGAAGCCGATGTTGGCCAAGCTTCCAGGCTTCGAAGGCACCAAGATGCGATTCCTGCGCATGATCCCTGGCCAGAGGGATGGAACAGCAAGATGGCATGGGTTCATCATGAAGTACATAGGCGAGAGACACAAGCTTGAAGCGTGCGCTGAATGCCCTTCGGTGTACAAGATTCTTGACAGCGCCCGGCCGTAGCAACCCGGGAGTGATCCATGTGGATGACTTGTGCCTTGTTGGCTTTGTCAAATGGCTGAAGGAACAACTTCTGCCGAGCGTCGAAGAAAATTTCGAGGTGTCATATGAGCTTGCAGTGAATCCCGGTGACATCTTCAAGTTCCTCAAGCGTGAACATGTGTTGCTCGAAGATGGAGTGCTTGTGAAGCCACTTGCCGACCATGCTGTCAAGATGTGCCAGTTGTTGGAGGTCAGGTCAGGTAGGAAGGTGCCCACGCCTAGTGTCAAGGAGTTGCTTGTGCCCGACGATTCCAAAGTGTTGTCCACTGACAGAGCCGCCCGGTTCAGGAGTGCTGTGGGAATCGCAATGTACGTTTCGCAAGACAGAGCAGACATTGCTTTCACTGTGCGTGTGCTGTCTCAACGACTGAAGAATCCCACTGAGAAGAGCTGGGCAGCTGCGCAGAGATTGGCCAGCTACTTGGATTGCACGAGCAACTATGCGAGCAAGGTTCATGCCAGTTCTGACCGCCGAAGCATTCTCGAGCCAACATGCGTCAGCAGCATGCAATCACATGATGTCCTTCTTGAAGTGCATTGCGATGCAGATTGGTCGGGAAACAAGCAGAACAGAAGGTCAATGAGCAGCGGTACATACCTACTCAACACTTGTTGCGTGCATACGTCGTGTCGCAGCCAGCGATGCGTCAGCTTGTCTAGCACAGAATCCGAGTTTTACGCTTTGGTTTCCGCAGCGTGCGACGGGATTTTCCTTAAGCGAATTTTGGAGTTCCTACTGCAGCAGGAGGTAATCAAAGGTGAGACATTTGGACGGCCGTTTCCTGTGGGTGCAAGAAAAGGTCAGTGATGGCACGCTCCAAGTAAAATCCGTCGATGGCCGGCGGAACCCTGGAGATCTAGGAACCAAGGTTCCGACAAGTGGAACCAGGCTGAAAGCCCTGCTTCGCATGCATGACTTTGTGGAGTGCATAGGTGACAATGTGGTGCCAGTGGGTGAGGACGAGCACGATGCCCTTGTTCGAACAGTGGACAATGGCATGGAAACTGCACGTGTGCGCAGGCTGGTGTGCAAAACCTTGAAGACGAATGGGTTCAGCAACAGCTTGAATAGTGCCATGATGTTCATGTTGCTCAGTCTTGTTTCCGGTGCCGAAGCAGCTACGAGAGTGAGTGTGGGAATCCAAGCTGAGATGATGGGTGGTGGAATCCGACATGTGTGGATCGTTGCATTTGGGGTTTGCGTCGCATTGCTACTCACACTTATGAGCCTTGAGCGGCTACGGAGCCGGTGTGATGGCTGTGATAGCGAGAACTTCGAAGCTACATGTGCGGTCCCTCTTGATCCGAGCATCACCACTACGACGACTTCGAGCATTGATGTGCCCGAACACGAAACTACATGGGCCGAGTTCTTCAAGGTGAATATCTTGTGGATAATGCTCATCAGTGGATGCTGCAGCGAGCAAATCAGGAAATCAGACGACTGAGAAATGCTCCTCTTGGAGATGCCGTGTCGCAGAAAGATGCGTCAACAACAATGAACATTAACGTGCGTATGCCCACGGAAGTGCCGAGGTTGGCAACCACTGTGCCAAACAGGGTGGTTGTCACGCCCGCTGGAAGATGCTATCACCATGCATCGTGCCACACCACCAGAGACAGCAATATCCGAACATTGCATCCTTGTGCCGAGTGCCGCAACCGCTTTGGATGAATGTTTTGATTCACCACTTCAATCCACACTTATGTTTACCAGCCAGCAGAGCTTGTGCATGAGTGTGTGTTTGACAATCCTGTACTATGCAACCCGAAAGCGTTGACTGTGGAGCAGTCATAACTCCGAAGGAATGAGCAATCATTCGGATGGTAACTAGGCCATCCCAATCTCCACAACTACGGGTCCCAGTGACCAAGTGTGTAACACATCTCCTGATGTGTCATGGCGTCCGCTTGCGTCAGTCAAGCAGTCATGCAGCCTGGCATGACATGCGTAGTTCAGTTGGTAGATGTAAGTGTACAGTTGATACTCGCTTGAGCCCAAGGTCCGTCACAAACGTGCATCATGTTGATGTTTGAGGTTGATGCAAACACGTTGCAGCCAAGAGGGCCAGCAGCGTATTTGGGCGGGGTGATCAACATTTTCTCCCGTACCGTGAACCATATTTTGCTTGAACAGAATGTGACTTTTGGACCTTGTAGGAGTAGCATCTTGAAATGAGATCGTGATGCGACATTCAGGCTCAGAATCGAGTTGCAAAAGATCGTGAGTTTGTTCACACATGGATGTGGACGCGCTGCCTGCTGAATCCAGGAAATTGGTACCCGCAGGACCGATACTGAAGGGAGGAAAGAAAGACCTTCTTGAGGAGCGGTCTGCCCGGCATCTGTTATCAGGGACTCCGTTCGAGTTTATGCTTCGTGGTATGATGACAGTTGAGGGTGCAAGTATGGCGAGCAAGAGCCTTGAGACCCCAGCTGAAGCCTCTGGAACTCAAGCCGAAAGCCTTAGGAAGGTAGGAAGCCTGAACGCCCGAAATCCCTTAAGGAAGCAGCGTGGCATGTTTGCAAGCATGTTGTCTTGTGTGTGCATGGCATGGCTTGGATTTTGCATGAGCTTGTTTTTTCTTGGATTTTGCATGGAGAGTTTAGATCGAGGATTGGTTTTGCGCCCGCCGGAGAGCTTTGCTTGGGCGATAAGAATAATCCCAAGAGGGGAAAAGGGAAGGATCAGGCCAACCAAGCCACTGCCGAAGACAAGAACAAGGGCAAGGTTTGTTACAATTGCCATGAAGAGGGCCATTTTGCACGCGATTGCCCGAAGCCGAGGCAGGAGGGTCAGTCGAAGGGTTCTGGCAAGGCCAAGGCAGCCACGGTTTTGCTTGAGCCTGAGTTGTGTGCAGCGGTTCACTTCAGCTTGCTCGAAGCAGACTCCGATGACGATGCTTTCTCGGAGACGTCGCTCGACTTCAGTGAAGCTGACTGGAGGGAAATAGTTGAGCGAGAGGGTTTGGAACCTGAGTTGTCGCCACTTGAAGTTGTCGAGGGTTCGTCGCTTGATGTCGCCAAAGGTCCTGTGAAGCCATCTGAGGGAAATTTGCCGCTTGAAGTTGCCCAGGGTTCGTTGCTTGACGTCGCCAAGGGTTCTTGCCAGTCAGTGAGCAAGGGTTCGCCGCTTGAAGTTGCTGAGGGTTCGTCGCTTGATGTCGCCAAGGGTCAATTTTATTTTAAAAATTTGCATGACACACGAGGGTCCACCGCTTGCAACAGCATGTACATAGGACAGCAGCAGCATGACATGCATGAAGTAGCCTTCGCCGCGCCGTCTGATGGCAATGGTGGCGAGCACTGGCTTCTCGACTCAGGAGCGAGTGTCCACCTTGTGAGCCAGAGCATGGTAGAGAGTGGTGCTGCAGTCATTGTTGAGCGGTTAGGGACCAGTGGTGTAGGATGTGTTACTGCAACAGGTGACGCGATTCAGGTGCAGTTTAGAGCAAGGGTTAGGGCACGCATGTTGCTTGAGACCAGTCCACAGACTGGAGCTTGTGCCACAGTGACTTTTGAAGCCCTTGTAGCGCCTGTTCAGTTTTCCCTTGTAAGCGTCGGCCGTCTGCTAGAGAGAGGATGGAACGTAGACTTCGGGGGTTCTTCTGGTAGAGCTAGCGTTTGTGTTGGTTCCACTGCCCTGAAGGTCGTTCCATTCCAGAAGTGTTTTGGCTTGAGTCCCCGCCCCGTAGCGAGTCCTCATCCGCTGCCTTGTCCGCCAGCCCCGATGTCTTCGTCTTCAGAGGAACGTCAGAAGCGCATCTAGCGGCCAATCCCGATCACCACAACGGCGGTGGAGGAGGCCACAACAACCAGCGCAATGGTGTTGAACCGGGCTGCAGGGAGCCAGGGCACCGAAGTGGAGAAAGTTGCCACGGAGGGTCAGGGTTCGAAGGGCAGCACGGAGAGCAAGGGCGTCGAGGGTTCCTTGGAGACCACGGAGGGCCAGGGCGTCGAGGGTTCCTTGGAGAAAGTTGGCACGGAGAGCAAGGGTTCGAAGGGCAGCGTGGAGGGCCAGGGCGTCAAGGGTTCCTCGGAGACCACGAATGCCGACGACGAGATGGAGGAAGTGGTCGTGGCCGAGACAGCGGAGGACAAGCAGACGATCTTCGACGTGCAGGCGGAGCAGAGGCGCTTGATCGAGACCAAGAGAATGCCCCGACCTGCTGTGAAAGTCAAGGTGAAGGCAATGCCAAAGAGCCTCAAGGGTTCGGTCGCAGGGGCCAAGCGCGAGGTGAAGCTGAAGCCACGCCTGAGCTCGATCCTTCTGCCATCCTTTGTCGAAAGGGCAACCAAGGGAATGCTCAAGGGGGTGCGGTCCAAGAAGAAGAAGATCTCGCCGAAGAGGGCTGCCACGGAGGTGGCGTCGAGCTCCAAGCGCTACAAGGTGGCCGAGCCGGCCGAGGCCCCGACCCTCGAGATGCTGAGGGTGGCAATACCACGACGCACAATGGAGCAGCACCTTGCCGACCACGCCCATGCGGTTCAGGAGGCCACCGAAAAGGCGAAGGAACTGGCGGGGAACACCCCCCGCCAGGCAGAGCGGAAGAGTCCATCGGAGTGGTAGAGAGTCAACGGCAAGGGCGAGATGGTGATCAGCACAGCTTCTCGGGTGGTGTCCAAGCTGGACTTACCACCACCCCCGTTGCCACCATTGCCGCCGCCACCGATGCCAGCACCCATTACCCCGCGGGGTGTGCCAGAGACGCCGCCACCGCGCTTCCCAAGGGGAGCGGCATCTTCACGAGGTTACTCACCGCCGCGGTCGCCGAGCACGAGGAGCTGGTCTGTCGTCACCGACCGGAAGATGGACCCGGATATCTGAAGCCACGTCGGCCTGTACATCTAAAACCCCAACTGTGGTTCAACTGGAGCAAGGGGTCTTCCGCGCCTGGAAAAGAAGAAGGGTTCGCGATGGCAGGGTTGCATGAGGGTTTGCATGAGGGTGTTGAGAGTGATCCTGTGTCTGATGCTTGGTGGGTTGTTGGGGACCGTGAGTTCCTGAATGAGCATGACCTGTCGAAGCTTCATGACGAGCATGTCTTGCGATCACATGTCCCTTATCTTGCATCCTGCGAGGACTGTAGACGAGCTCGAGGAACGAATCCAGCGAGAAGGCTTCTGCCCGAGCGTAGGCCGCGGAGGGAAGTGCAAGCAGACAAGTTCTGGTACAAAGGCGTTTGCGTGTTGATCTTGGTGCTTGTTGGTTGTGGGGCTCTCGGGGCTATCCTGTGGAGACCTGACAGGGACAGCATGTGCACGGACTTTGTGCGTTGGGGTCGATCGCTTGGAATTGTAGGGTCGCAAGAGACTGTGATCACCATGCGGTCGGACGGGGAACCAGCGCTTGTGTCCGCTTTGCAGCAATTAGCCAAGGAGCTTCCTAATGCCATTGTGGAGCAGGTTGCAGTGGATCGGCGTGCTAAGCAATGGGCGCTGATTCTCGGCCACATTTGGACCTGTGACAGCGTCAGGGCAGAGATCCAGCATGTCGTCAGTGAGCTGGGGAGACCTGTCACGGCAGGAAAAATTGGAAGTTTGAAAGGCGACAGGAAGCAAAACTTCGGCAGCGACATTTCTGTTGCTGGAAGAGTTTGGTCCAGGTCCAGGGTCCCTAAATGCTGCGCCTGCCAGCACAAACGACGCTTGCGTCACGCCTGCCAACGCGAAGCGAGCCCCCGAAACGCGCGCGGCACCGGTCCAGGGCCCCCAAATGCTGTGCTTGGCGTCTGCCAAAACAAACGACGCCTGTGTCGCTCCCGACGCGGCGAGCATCCGAGTGCATGCCAGCGCAAACGTCACCTGCCTCGCACCTGCCGCCCCCGAAGCGGGCACAGCTTGCCGAGCATAGGTTTTTGCAGGGTGTTCGAACCCTGGGTTCGAACTCCTGGGGGGGGGTGGGGGGGGAACATATAACTCTCGAACTTAGGTTGAACTCAGGGTTCGAACTCTTGGAAACCTAAGACACGAGAGGGTGAAATTTAGATCAATTCTCATTACTCCTTTGATTTCAAATTGGGGGGGGGGTGCGCCCCCGCCCAACCCCCCTGCTTTAGATTATAATTCTCTAGTAATTCTTCACTCCTCTGATTTCGAATGATGAACAAGAAACAGAATTTCAAGACACGAGGGGGGTGGAATTTAGACTCATTCTTTGTTCTCATTCTCCGCTACTTTTTCAAATCACGATTACAAACAAACAAAACAGAAACGAGGGGGGTGGAATTTAGATCAATTCTCCTTCTCTAATTTTCAAATAATGAACGTTCTCGACTTTTCTAAGCCTTGAGACTTGGAGGACTACAACAAAAACAAGCAGGGCGCGACCTCTGGAGCGGCAGCCTTTCAGGGTTTGGGGTTGACCCTGAGGTCGCGCCCGCCAAAAACAAGAAAAGAGGTGGAGTTTTTAGAAGGAACCCTACTGGGTTCGAACTTTATGTTTGAACCCCAGGTTGAACCCAGAGTTCAAGAGTTCGACCCCAGAGTTCGGACCCTGTGTTCGCAAACCCTGGGTTCGAACTCTGTTTTCAAACCTTGGTTGAACCCCAGGTTCAAGAGTTCGAACCCCGGGTTCGAACGCGAAGCCCAAAAGTTCGAACCTAGGTCGAACCTGAAGTTCAAAGAGTTCAAGCTGGAGTTGAACCTGGGGTTCAACTTAGAGTTCGAACCCATGGTTTGGAAAACAAAGGCCTGGGTTCGAACTCTACGTTCGGGGGTCCGAACCCAGACTTCGGAACTTGGTCCGAACCCTGGGGTGTCGGTGATGGGCTAAAGTTGTCTGGGAGTGCCAGGGTCCAGATGTACGGCGAGGGCAAGTTATAATACCCATGGCGAAAAAATGCCGGGTTTCCTAGAAAACCCACGAAAAGACACCCCAAAAAACACAAGGGTCAAAGAAAGCAATCTCAACAAAAATTGCACCTTGGTTGAACCCCCCTATGCGGCCCATAGCGAAGGTAGGGGGCTTCTGCGCTTGGCCTGTCTGTAGCATCCCGGGTTGACGGTGGTTTCTGGTAAGTTTCACGGTAAGTTAGGGTGAGTTGGGGATTTCGGTGCAGCACAGATGCTTTTGACATTTGTTGGAAAAACGGCGTGCAAATGTGTAAAGAGACAGTGGTGGGTGTTAGACATGGGAACAAATACATAAAAACGACGCGGGCTTCGAATATGCACGAGCTGCAAGAAAGGACATGTTTTTTCGGCTCACCCACGCGATTGGAAACCTGAGGTACCACAAGTTGAAGAAGTAACTGCCTTAAGTTACGAGCCCCAAAAATCGAAACCCTTGTGGCCGCTTAGTCTTTGCATTCCAAACTCATGCCACCATTCAAGCCGCAGCTTAACCAGCCAATAGGAAAAGTTGCAGTTGGCCATGGACAGCCACGCCGATGCGGAAAGTTCTCGTCCATCAGAAGCGCAGGCCATAAATTCAGATGTTGATTTGTCTCTGGTGAGGTTTCAGCGTGGGTTTGCATGGACATGGCCAGGTGGGCTGTGCATGCCACCTTTTGCAGGAATGTTCATTCGAAAGGGTTTCTTGCGACAACTCACCTGGCATCCTAAGCCCGAAAGCCCAGGTCTACCAGTTCGGAAACCCTTTCAAGCGCATCCGTGTCCATGTTGTATCAGGGGCCCCACTAAGATTCCAAGGGTTTCCAGATGTGGTCGGAACCTGGCGCATTGGGGGCCACAACTGCTTGGACCCAAAGTTTCGAACCAAACCCCGAACATCCAGAAGCTCAAAGCTGCTCCCGAGGATGTTTTAACCCATGGCTATTGTTTGTCGCAAGACAGGTCATCTTCTCCCCCCAAACCATGAAGCACATTTTCTTGTAGTTTTTGCACTCAAACCTACACTTCGAGTGCCGCCATCTGCATCTGGGTTTACCTTGTCGTGATTGGCTCTTGATATGTGGACTCAGAGTGCAGTTGCGCGAGATGCCAGGCCAGGCCTCTGTGACGATTACTGAATGTCTGGAGTGTTCGTTCCTTGCAGTTTCAGCTCTCAGCACCAGGGCTCACCATCCGAGTAAGTCAAGCGGTCCTGAACACAGCTTTGGCTGATCCCGCGCCGCAATTCGAAGCCATGCCATTTGAGCACCCATCTGCGGCGAGATGAACTGGTTTTGGGTTCTTTTGCAGGTGTATCAGAAAAGGGCTGTTTACATTCCTGCGACCTCCAGTTCGCCTGAATTGATTTGGACCAACGCCGCATCTCAACCAGCAGCTTGTTGACTGCAGAGCTCGTGATCCTGTGTACCTTTCGGTGTCCTGCTGCGAGAGAAGACGTGTAGCTGATCTTCTTTGATCTCTGGCCACCCGCAGGCCCGATAACCCCGCGATCTTCAAAGAAAGCACGGTTGGATTCCACATCAGACGAAGTCCTTGACGAAAGAGTCTGTAGATTGCAAGGCCCGCTCCTTCTGACCCAAATTTCGAGCTCAATGCCGCATTTGTGGAGGCCCGAAAATCGTAGCTTGCTACAAGAAGAGCCATTGCAGGCAGCTGATCAGGCTTCGCAGCGACGGAGGCGTCCAGCCCTCGACCCAGAGTTGCAGCATGTTGCATGCCGAATGTTAGACATGGCTTCTTGTTTGCCAGTCCGAATTGGCAAGGTTCTCCATATGTCAAGCAAACTTACCAAAAAAGCAACCTGGTCTGGAAGGACTAGGAGGATCTTGTAAGGGCAAGGTTTCGCGTGCTGTATCGTTGCATGGTTGTTTGTTTTGTGTCCTCTCTCACCAGCTTACATCAGTACCAAGTACTTAGTCAATAGGCCAACTTGGCTCGGGGCCCCAGCAACCCAACCTTTGGCCTATGAGCTCCATCGAAAGCCGTAGTACATTCACGCATTGGTGCTCGTCGAGCCCAGAACCCTGCAAAGCGCAAGCATGCCACCCTGTCATGTGCCGAGGTCACGAAGAAGAAACGGAAGGGACGGTTGGCGTGCTCCTTAGAGATTCTGGGGACACCACCGAGCCCCCAAGAACCAAAAAACGGGTCTGAGAAAAACCCAGACTGTCCGAACAGTGCACATTTCTTGCAACAAGGGGTGCGAGCTGCTTTACCCTGACGTTTGGCGTTGTCAACACCTCTTCGTCAAATCTTTGTTTGTGAATTACGACCTAAGGCCAGCACCAGGGGTTTTCGCTGGTTTCAAACCGCCCAGGTGCAACCCCATCGAACTCTTCCCGCCCCTCAAATTGAGTAAGCCGGTAATGTGTTGCAAGGCCCTGCCCGCATGGAAATTTTCAACCTTGAACCCTAGACCCTAAAACCTAAACCCCAAGCTCTCAACCCTAAGTGGCCCTAAATGCCACGAATTTGTTTCTAGCTGGAAAGTCGATGTTGGAAGAAGACTAGTTATTTGCGCAAACACACAGCACTTCAGAACAGTCCACCCAAGATTTGCTAAGCATCGCAAATTTTCATCTATCCCAAACCGCCGCCCTAAGTTTAAGCCCTTTGCCCGAAATCAATGCAGCCCTGGGCATTGATGGGAGCCCAAAACCTTTGTATGTCAGGAGGCAATCAAACATCTTGGGAGTCCCAAGGCGCGTGACCCCGGATCTAACGTCAATCAGCTCCAAGACGTGCAGTCAGCAGGCGCGACCTCCCAGGCAAGGCACAGCAAGGGTTCAGACACTGCCGAGGTTTGGCTTCCTTCGAAAGTTCGAGGGTGGCGGGTTCGAGATGCGGACAGTTTTTCTGCGCCTTGAGGTAAACATGGTACACTTCTAGGAATTGTCAGCGCTTGCGCGCACCACCTCAGCAGCCGGGCTGGTTTCAGCTGTTGTGGGTCGAAGAAAAGACCGGGGAGCAGCCGAGCCGTAAACACGAATCCGTGAACCTGCAGCGCAAGTGAGCTTCGGGGACGTGCAGGCTTGCTGGAGGAGCAAAAGGCTTGCTGTGAGTCAGCAAACATGCAATACCTTCTGTGCACTGGTTGTCTGTTCTCGCGGGCTTGACGCCACGTGAAGCTTGGGTTGGTGGTGGGAGTTCAAGAAGGCGTTCAGACTATTTTAGAGAGGGTTTTCTTGGTGGAAATGCAGGGGGGGGGCCACAGGAAGGTCCCAGAAGGGCAGGTTTCCCAAAGACAAAAACTCACTTTTGGATGGCAGTTCGCGGGAAGGAGGGGGGAATGGGTTGGTGTGGCTCGAGAAGGGTAGTTCGCGGGAAGTGACCAGATTCTGGTCTGCTTGTTCCAGACGCTTGTGAGGCGAATATGTTTTTTGGCAAATGCAGTAATCTTTTCGCAGCTTGCTTGCGGTGAACGGTGCGGCTACTTATGCACAAGACACAGCACGTCTTTGCAGTCTGCAAGATCTTCTGAAGATCGCATCTTGCAAAGCCTTCATGACCTCCTAGATTTTCAACACTATTCTCGGTCGTCCTGGCTCTATGCTTGTGCTTGTGAAGGCCAAGCAGGCGCCGACCTAACATTTTGGTAGTCCCCCAGGCGCATGACGCTGGATCCAACGTCAGTGAGTTCCAAAGCCCGCAGTCCGTGGGAGCGACCTCCCAGGCAAGGCACAGTGCCGATAGCTGGGCGGCAGCTCAGGCTAGTTTCATCTTGAACGCCTGGCTATTTGGAAGAAAACACGAGTCAGTAAATGTACTGTAGGCTGGGGCTTTCTTTGATGGTGAGACAGCGGTTGAAGGAATTCAGTTACCCCCTGAACCTCAACATCCTGCCAACTCTCAGCCGTTCAAAGCCCAAGTTCAGAAACCATACAGCCTTTGCCCGAAGCAGGCTTCGATACTTGAGACCTCGTCAAAGTCTGCCAAAGAAAGGAAGATGGCGAGGATTGATGACCAGGCAGAAAAGCGCGGGGTTGCAGAGTTGTCAGCCGACAGTAGATTCAGTGGATTTTTCCAGTTCCGACACCCGCAACATCAGTTTGATACCCGATTCCGCTAAAGCTTGCACGCTTTGTGGTTTGAGGGAAGAAATCACCAGACTCTCCCAAAGGATCTTCAGGAGGATGTAGGGAGCTGAAAGAAGGAATTGAAACGGTGCAACCTCAAGAGATGATGGCTCCTTATGTCAGCGGGAGCAACAGTTGTTCTGACCGTCACACGGCTGTAGGACCAGGCGAACAAGGAAACACCGGAGAAGGACGAGACGGTGCCCCCTGCAAGTGTTGTGGCGTTATTCCGGTGATCATGCAACGATGGGCACAAAAAATCCACAGGCTTCAGGCTCAAGGCTGGGTTTGGTTTCAGGTCTCTGCGAATGTGTGGCTTCGGGTTCACAGTTTAGCTTACATAGCTTGCCTGGAGGCGATTTTGGGCCCCTGTGGAGACTTTGCAGCATTGCAGTTTCCATCAACGGACCTGAAGCTCTGCCCTTTCCCTTGCTTTTGCTGCCAGGCTTCGTCGCTGCGACACGGAAAGTTCATTACAGAAAGAAGCGGCTCAGTTGCTTCTCAGGTTGATAAAAGATGGGCCGCAACTTTGTGCGCCAGTTGGCCCCACACTACAGCTACTGCAAAGCTCAAAACTAGTTGAGGAGCTTTCAAGGGGCTCTTTTCAGAGGCTCGAGGAGGCAGTGCTTGATGGTCTTCCCGTGGGCAAGTCAAATGCCTGCATCAGGATCCTGGATTTGCCTGAAGCCTTGCACCCTCGCAAAACCCCTAAGCACGTGGTTTGGACTCTTGGCGTTCCTGGCCTTGCACCCCTCTACAGTAGGCCTCGGACAGGTGTGCAGGACTTTGTGTACATTCCTACCAGCACGATGGAGCCTCTCACACACACTTGATCCAAGTTTCGGATTCTTGAGACAGTTTGCAGGGCAAGGTTGAGACTGAGGTTGAACATGCCAAAGCCTGTTGTGTGTGTCAACAGTCACGACCTCTTGAGTGGTCTGGGTCTTCCTGCGCTTTGTGAGTAAGAGTCCAAAAAGTAGCCGCCTGTCTGTTTTGGATAGGTCCCTATCGGATAGGGGTCTATCGTAATCAGGATAGGCCCCATGCGATAGACCCCTATCCCTAGCGGTCTGTCTGGTGTGGATAGGTACCTATGCATAGGCCCTTGCCTGGAAGGGCTAGGGGTCTATATATAGGGGGGCATAGCCCAGACCTAGACCCCTGTCCGCGGCATAGACCCCTATCCCTTTCCGACAGGGCCCTGTCCGTCCCTTCCTTCGTCGCCTCACAACTGTACCCTAAACCCTGAGTCCCTAAACCCTACACCCGAAACACTAAACCCGACACCCTACACCCTAAACACAAAACCCTAGGGATTTAAACCCAAAACAGAAAGCCTAATCCCTAAAAACCCTAAACCCTAAATCCAGCCCTAAACCCAAAAACAACCTAAACCCCAAAAATACCCAAAGCCTTAAACCCTTAAAAAACCTTAAACCCTAAACCCTCAAAACCCCTAAACTCTCAACCCTAAAAACCTGGCCCTAAACCCTAAACCCTATACCCTCTAAAAAACCCTAAACCCTAAAAACCCCAAAACCCTATAAGCCCTACACCCTAAGAACCCCTGAGCCCAAAACCCACAAAACCCTAAACCCTAAAAACCCCTCAACTTGAAACCCCGAAGACCCTAACCCCTACACCCCTAAGCCCTAAACCCAAATGAATCCAAACCGTCCTAAGCTCTAAACCCTACAAACCCCAAAACATAGGCATGTTTTTTCAAACCCATCATGCGAGCATTGTCTGTGCAAATGGGGCCCCCCAACCCCCCCCCCCCCCCCGCTTTATTCTTTTTCGAAGCCATCACGCGAGTGTTGTGTTTCCTAAAACAAATCTAAACCCTAAACCCAGGGTTTAAGCCCTAAGCCCTAAACCCTAAATCTTGAACCCGAAACCCGAAACCTAAACCTAGACCCTAAACCCTAGACCCTAGACCCTAGACCCTAAACCTTAAACCCTAAACCCTAAACCCTAAACCCTGAACCTTAACCCCTAAACCCTAAACCCTAAACCCTAAACCCTAAACCCTAAACCCTAAACCCTAAACCCTAAACCCTAAACCCTAAACCCTAAACCCTAAACCCAGCCCTCTGCCCAGAACTAAACCCTAAACCCTAAATAACCCTAAGCCCTAAACCCTTAAAAAACCCTAAACCCTAAAAACCCCTAAGCTTAAAAAAAGCCTAAGCCCTAAACCCTGAAAACCCCTGAGCTCTAAACCCTACAACCCTAAACCCTAAGCCGTAAAACTCCCGGAACCCTACACCCTAAGAACCCCTGAGCCCTAAACCCAAAAAACCCTAAACCCTAAAGAAACCCTAAACCCCAAAAAAACTCCTAAACCCTAAAAATCCTAAAGCCTAAAACCCCTAAGCTCTAAACCCTCCAAAAGCCGTACAAAAACCCTAAACCCTAAACCCTCGCTCGAGCACAAGTGAGACATTTGTTACCATAGGGGTCTATGGGTGGGGAGGGTCTATCCGGAGGGGGGTAGGGGCCTATGAAAAGGGATAGGGGTCTATGCCGCATAGGGGGGTGGTATATGTAGGGATAGGGTCTATGCATAGGGCTCTATGGCAAAAGGGTTCATAGGCGTCTATGCAGAAACGGGTAGGGCCTATGCATAGGGTTCCACCAAGGACGGGAAAGGCTTAGGGAATAGGGCCCTATCCTAAAACAATAGGGGTCTCCATAGCGGTCTATCGCCGCCTATCATAGGGGGCTACTTAGCAGACCTATCTTCGCGCTTTGTGCACATGTCACGAAAGCTAGCCCCTGAGGAGCTAGCGGAGTATCTTACCTAAGCGAAGCTTACAACCTGAAGGGTGTACAGGGCCCCCGGAGGCTCCGCCACGAAACGCAGCAAACCCGGTCGGTTTCCGGGTGGCGAACACAGGTTTTGGGGAAACGGGTTGGCGTTCATTTCTTTCGTATATTGGGTGCAAATGAACGCCGTTTTCTGTGGATCCCAGGCCCTAGAAAAGCCCCCCAAGTCCCCCAAGAAAAGACTCAGAAACCTTGATGTTGATTTGAGTCTGGCGTCCCTCAAAGCTGGATTGGACAGACTTCAGACTTCGCCTGGCGAGTGCAACATCTGTTGTGGTGTCATGCGCTTCCAAAAAGAGCCCTCCGGAAGATGCTAACAGAAAAGCCCCCTAAGAAAAGACTCAGAAGCCTTGATGTTGACTTGAGTCAGGCGTCCCTCAAAGATGGATTGGACAGGTTCCCCTGGTAAGTGCAACATCTGTTGTGGTGTCATGCGTTTCAAAAAAGAGCCCTCCGGAAGATGCTAAAACACCGCAGAGCAAAGCAACACACCAACACATTGCCAGAAGGAATGCCACGTCAATATTGGCACCTGCGCCAGAAAAAAGGTGACACGACCTGCTGCCTTTGCGTGTGCTTGTCCTTCTGCGTAGTTGATGCCATGTTGACGGAAGCTCTTCCGTGGGGGTACCTTAACTAGCTTTTGTCCCAGGCCCTCACCCCCAAGTTTTCTGTTGCACAGAGCTGAAAGGACATTGCGGCAAAGTCGTCGGAGCTGTTTGACACAATCCTGAGGCACTGGAACTTGCAGAGGCTGGTTTGCAGGGTATCCCATAGGTCAAGCAAATGAGGGTTAGAAGGGTGTCATTTAGGGGTACACGGTGTGGTGCCAGCCTTGGACATGGGTTGCAAGGTTCAGGACTTATCCGCGGGCTTGGTTTGGGGGCGGACAGCGGCTTCTTTCCAGGTTTTTGGGGGTGAGGGTGTCTTGATCTGCTTGCGCTGTGGGATCGGTGGCCACGCTTCGGTGTTGCATTTGTGGACAACTTGAAAAAGGAGTTCTTGACAGGCCCTATCTGCTCATCAAGTTCCAATCCGGCGGCTTGAAGGATCAGATTTGCTAAGGTTGAATTCGCTTAATTCTCTTTTGTAGCCTTTCCTGGCGTTAGAAGTGTCTTTTAGGGTGTGCAGCTGTGTGCGCGCACGCACGCCCCAATGGGCGTGCGGGGGGGCGTGCGTGCGAGGGCAGGCGTGCGGGATTGCGTGAGATTGCGCGCGCGCGCGCGTGTGTGTGTGTGTGTGTGTGTGTGTGTGTGTGTGTGTGTGTGTGTGTGTGTGTGTGTGTGTGTGTGTGTGTGTGTGTGTGTGTGTGTGCGCCTGTGTGTGTCTCGCTCTCTCTCTCTCTCTCTCTCTCTCTCTCTCTCTCTGTTGTTTGAGGTCGTTTTTGCCTTAGCAGTCTGTTGGGATCCAGGCCTGTGATTCAGGATTGGCGCTCCTATGTTGATTTATCCTTACGACTCTAGGTGCAAGGAAAGGTGGCCCAGTCCCATTTGACCGCTCAGCTGAGGCTTTGCGCATCCCAAGCATTTGTTGGACGAAGACGAGCTGAAAAAGCTAGAGAAGAGCGAACAGAGGTCTGTGCCAGCCTCAGGAAAAACGGTAATAATATATTGAGAATAAACGGTAGCTTGCTGAGTGTGACATTGTGTGCTGTAGGAGTAACACGTTTTCAGCACCTGAACACCCTGGATCCCAAGCTCCTCTGATGAACTTGTAGCCTAGACTTGATCGAGTACTGAGAATTCAAGAGAGATCGACATGTACTTGGTTACCTGCTGCTACTGTATGCTTTCATTTGATCCTCTGGCTGCTGTTCCTGTGATCCCTCTCGATTGAACTGCTGGCAGAATCGATTATCCATTGGTCTTCCCTCGGGAATGTTGTTGCCACTGTCTTCCCCGCCCAACAAGTGGGGTTGGTAGATTTCTGGAACAAGGTGGCATTTAGGCGGGACGGCTCTCAGGCAGTACAGGGCAAGAGGCGGGCAACTCTACTAGAATGTTGCGCTGCCGACAAAATGAGTCCGCAGAATGCCGGGAAACTTGTGTTTTTGAGCAGGTGGCTCCCATGAAACGAGTGCAACATTAATTGTTGGTATAGCCATTCTGAGTCCTAGCAGCTGATGCTTCGACATATTGGTAATCTTCGTGCAATTGACGCTTTGTGTTCTTAGGCACATCGTTGTAGTTGGATCATCTTTCATTTCGTTGAGCTTCACGTCCGCGCTTATGCCTTATTTGGGTTCGATCACTGCAGTCATTGGTGTTTTCCGAGGAACTTTACAGGTACTACGTGCACTTCAAGAACTTTGTTGAGTCCCAGGAGAATTTGAACCCTGGTGGTGCATGCAAATGTTCCGACTCGATGTGTGACATTCATAGCACCAATGTTCTCTTCTGCTTGGTCAGAACCTTGAGCTCCCTGGCTCCCACCTCCCGTTCCGCGCTCTCCGCCCTCTCCCTCCGTTTCTGGTGCTCCAGCTTTTCTTCAGCCCAGCCAAAGGTCTGCAAAGATATTCGCGGCCTTGTTTTAAAGATCTGAGTTGCGCGCTAAGGAGCGATATGGAAGGCCTGCTTGGCTCGAACATCCCGTATGCTTCAAGTGCCAGGTTAAGTTAGGAATGGTTTGCAACGGACTCTCTAGCTTTCAGCCCGGTCTACGTGACTTGCAGAGGAGTCTTCTGTAGGCGAGGCTCTTGAGGCCTCGGTGAGTTTTGTGAACTTCAGCGGTAAACGGTGGAGAGTCGTGGCTCCCGGGTGCCCGTCCGACCTCGTCTGCAGGTGGCGAGGCAGATGTGGACAAGAAGCAGGTGGATCATGAGAAGATGCTTGTCGACCGTCGTATGCGTCCCGTTAATCTTGCACGGAACTGTTGGGTTCAAGTCTCCCAGTAACTTTACAGGTTTAGCTTAGGCAAAGCTAGATTGTTTTTTGGGTTTCTGATGCACCTGTCTCTCTGCAGCTGGGATCAGGAATATCTGCGAGAAGACGCTTGGTCTGCTCAATGAGTTCCTGTACAAATCGCTGAGTCGCCTGCCAAGAATCGCCGAGTATTGGGTGTTCAGGTGAGTCGTGGGGTTTGTGCAGCTTGGAAAAACAAACCAAGCGGACTTCAAGGCTCAGAGTATCATGGGGAGAACTGCGTTGCGGTTGTGGGAGCTTCTTGAAAACCTGCAGGGACTTCGAACTTGGCTGCACTTCAACCGGGCCTGCATACGAGGATCGTTCCAGGTTCCACTCCAACCCCCCTGGACTGGAGTTCCTGTCAGCATGGTGCCCACTGCACCCAGGTAACCTCATTGCATCTTGCTCGCACTTGGGCAGTTGACTGAGCTACTAGTTCCCAGCCAACTTCAAGAATTTCGACCGCCTTGGCCCGGGGGGGGGGGGGGGGGGGGGGGTGGGGGCAAGCCTGAACCAAAATAAGTCAGAGAGAGGGAGGGGGTTGTGCGGGGGCGGTTGGCTCCGGAAACAGTGGGCTCCAGTAGTATGCTATGCTATGCTGGTTCTGCGCTCCGCCTCGGCGTTTTACTGCGACGTAGCAAGCTGAGAAAGTCCCAACCCAAGAATGCACAAGCCGCACACACGAGAGCTGTCCAGCTGGAAATGCGCTTGTCCCTGTGAACACATCGTAACGGCCTTGAACATCAGACTCGGGCTTCTGTTGCAGGCAGACTCTACCGCAGGAAGTAGGGATTGAGTTCGAGGCGGTAGGCCGAATTGCCGCTTTGAGAAGCTGCCCGGCTAAACTCAATAACTTGCCCTTGGATGCCCCATTGTCCGGCGTAGGCTTTCAGGGGAGTTTGGGCAAGTGTCTCCTGGGCGGATTTATGAGCTGATGGTGCGGGTGTGCAAGTAGAACCGTCTGAGTTGAGGATGTAGCTGGGCGGATTTCGCAGAAAGAGTTCGACTTGCAACGAGGATGTCATTGTACGCGCCTGCGTGCGAAACCGTTGCTGGATTCTGGTGGAAGGTGGCCCCACTGGCTTCTGAGCTGCAAGGGTTCTGCTGGAGAGTGATTATTGGGCTCAACGGTTTCGATTTTGATCGGAGGTCAATAAGGGATTCATGGCTTCTTGCGTTTTTGCGTTCGCAAGGCTGTAGAGTTGAGTAAGCATGATGGCAGCGCTGCTGATTTGTTGATGAGCCATGGGTCATTCTGTGATTGTGCATGTTCAGATGTATTTGAAACACATGGGTTTTGTGTCAGATGCTGCATGGCAGCTCAAGTGTGTTCGGGGGTAGTGGGCATCAGCGCGACTCGTGTGTTCATGTAGGTTCAACAGCTCCTGTGGCTGAGTGGGTGTCCTTGAATACGGGCCTCCGGGATGAGGAATGGGCAAAGCATAGCTTGAAACCCCAGAGCGGCTGTAGACCTAAACAAACTTGGCTACTCGCCTTCCTGCACTCCTTGTACACCTTCAGCTAAGCTTAATCTAAGAACCTTCAAACCCTCTGCACCTTAGGCCCTAAACACCCTCTATACAAGCCTCAACTGCCACCCAAATAAAGTCTTGAGTCGCTGGCCCGATCGAAGCCCCCACGGAGCATCATATGTCTCATCGAGCAGGTGAGGGTTCGGAGTTTAGGGTTTAGGCTTAGGGCTTGAAAGCCTCCTGAACCTTAGAACTGGAAGCTCAAGTCTTAAAGCTTGCATTCGCAAGCTTTGACGGAGTAAGGTGGCCTTCTGTTGCTGAAGCAGGCGGCCGAGCGTTGCAACGAGCGGCCGACGATTCTGGTGCTGGCACCTGGCCAGGATTTCAGAACATGAGGTGATGGTGTCCTTCGCTGAGGCTCAGGCCATCACCCGAACCGGGTGCCCGTTAAGTTGGCCGGAAAATTGCATGGGGCCCCAAACAGATTATGTCTTCAGTGTATTCGGGACCCGCAAATTAGCTTTCACAGACATCCGAAACACGGAGCCGGAAACCCTAAACCGTGAATCAAGCCTAAAGCTTGAGATCAAACGTGGAAATTCTGAAGACTGCATTGCATAGGTTGTATCAATCAGAAAATCAGACCTGAACCTTCACCCCTAAACCCTTAAACCCTGCAGATGCTTGAAAACCGGCAACCAAGGACAGCCTCAAGAAGAAGCGCTATCCGATGCTCGGATGGTGAGCTTTACAGGGGATCAGCTTGGGGTTGTGGGGGGCTTAAGGCTTCTAAGGTTTGAGAGCTTAGGGGTTGAAGGCTTTACCAAGTACGTGCTGTGCAGCATGCGAGACAGATGCCTCTGTGGAGTTCATGCGGTTGTTGAATTCTTGTTCAAAGATACCATGGCTAACTTTTCATACTGCGAAACCGCAATAGCTTGTCACATGACAAATCTGCAAGCGAACCTGGCGTACTCGCAAAACCTGGGATTGAGAGCAGAGTTGTGGTCTTCTTCGGATTGTGCCTGCAGGAACCTCGCTACCAATATTCCAGCAACGCCCAGTGCTCTTTGCCCAATTTCCAAACTTTTCACTTCTCTGCTCCCAACCCAACAAGATAGCAGGGATGATGCCTTGCGCAACTGATCGCCAAGGTACACAGAAGTCCAGAAGTTCATTGAGGCTGCAGTCGCAAAGCGTTTGCGGGAGTGCATTTGCGGTTTGCGGCTTCAGGATTTACAGGCCTTCAGGGAATCCAAGCTGACGGAGGGCCCAAAACCTTGAACCCGAGCCACTCTCAACCACTCCCGTCCAAGTGCTAAGCATTCAGCAGCACTCCACCAGAACATTTCCACGCGGCAGAAACTCTCTCTCTGCCAAGAAGCCTTTTGACCCAATGTAGAAAGTCCAGAGCCCCTCGCCTGTTCCTCTCCCGTCCCTTTTTCTTCGTCCTTGCGAGGGAGATGCAGATCTACGGAGACAGTTGCAGCAGGCTGCTGGAGAGGCTTCTCAACACCCACCCAGGGTAACCCTTGATCGTGACCTGTGGTTTCAAGAAAGTTGCTCCAGGTTCGGGGAAAGATGATTCCGGCTTGAGGGGCTCGGGGCAGAGGGGTTTGAAATGTGGTGGGTGGCTGCCAAAGACGATGCCTCTTTCTGCGCGGGCATCTATCATTCCATGCAGAGGTTATTGACAGGGATATTCCGAAAGCATTCGGTTGAGAGATTGTTTGGAAAATGGGAGGCTTGTAACATTGTAGTGGAGCTGCGTAGCAGCAACCTGACAATCTCGCGAACCTCTGGTCTGGCAAGTCAAGTCTGCACGAATCCCGAAAGTCCGTTGAAAGAAATCAGTGCTCGGGGTATCCGCCGGCAGAAAATGGCTTTTGGTGTTTGAGCAGTGTTTAGAGCGGGAATCTCACAACTAAGACGCAAGCAAACAGCAAGTCTTTCGATTAGGGCCTTCAGTACTGGTTCGCCGAGAATTGGAATTTATGAACATTAGGAACATTAATAGGAGCATTCAGAGGAACAGTAGAAAGATGAGGAACATTAGGAACAGAACAGGAACATGCTGTTGCCGAGAAGAAGGCTTGGATACATGTGCTGCCCTCCAAAACCCCAAGAAATGACTAGGCGCAGTTTTTCAGGCGGACACGCTCGAGAAGCTAGCTCAACTAGCTCAAGAAGGGGACGTGCAAAACGAGGTGCCCTGCTGCGTCGATGGGTGCCGTTGTTGTCGGGGTGTTGTTTGGAGTTTCCTGATGTGCAAGCTCGTAGGATGCGGGAATGAGTGAAAGATAACCTTCCATTGTACAGCATCCTACCTTAATATGCCTGCTGGGCGAGCAAACCCCATACTCTACCTCCTTCCTCTTCGTGAAGCACAGCTGCCCTGGGGAGCGTTAAAAAAGCTCATGGCGGCATGAGATGAAATCCCAGACAGAGACTGGTGCAGCCAAAAGGCCCTTCTCTCTTTGTGTGTGTGTTTGTTTGTGTGTGTGTGTGTGTGTGTGTGTGTGTGTGTGTGTGTGTGTGTGTGTGTGTGTGTGGGTGTGTGCGTGTGTGCGTGTGTGCGTGTGCGCGTGTGCGCGTGTGCGCGTGTGCGC
>CAJNDS010002691.1:130000-226964 GCA_905221605.1 Symbiodinium natans | reverse complement strand
GGGTGAGGGTGTGGGTGGGTGGGTTGGTGTTTGTGTGTTTGTGTGTTTGTGTGTTTGTGTGTTTGTGTGTGTGTGTGGGTGTGTGGGTGTTTGTGTGTTTGTGTGTGTGTGACAACCGCACTGCTGCGGCCACAACAGAATGGTCTCGTCATTTCAAGAGTTGCATGTTTCATTGAGTCATGAAGGATGAGAGAGCATTGAAGTTTCTTGAAGATTCTTGATTTCTGACATGATACATGAAGAGCTTCAGTGCATCACAGGGAGGTGCAGAGCACAGTGGAAACTGCGCCCAACGAAGCTATCCACTGATGCTGGAAGCAGGGTCTGATCAACCCTGTGTACCTGTGACAAGAAGTGATATGTTGATCTTCGCACTCGCTGTACATTGCTGCCATACTCGTTGTTGTACTTCCCGAAGGTACCCCAAGGTCAATGAGTCCACAAAGAATGTCTAGCACCAGTATGCGTTTCGAATGTCAAGACCATCTCGTATCAAGTATGACATTACGCATCTACATTCCTTTCCACGAGAGTGACACACATACCAGTGTGTACCCCTATGGGGTTGCCTGTGAGCCCGGATGTGCCGCGGGTGAGCCTTGTCCCACGAGAGGTTTATCCAGAGCAAGGCTCTTGAGCCACAGGAAGGCCTGGAACCACCGGCCAGAAATAGTCACTCTCAAGGTATTACTGGCAGGAGTGCTTCATGCATTCCTTCTTCATCACGAATTACCAGCACTCGCGAACTTCCAGTATTAGGCCGGGCCTTGGTAGGTTGGTTACAGGATCCAGTATGACATCGCTCGACACTCGAAGCTCTTCTCGACTTATCCCTCCTTCTCTCTCCCAGCCTCATTCACATCTCCGTGCAGCAGTTGACTTGTGTCGTTGCCTTTGGATTGTGTACCTGAGGGAACCTTTCAGACGGTAGAGACATGCATCCCTTTCTCGCACCTCCTTTGGTAGTTCTGGAGCTTGCTTTCTGATGTTGCAAGCCAATGACCGTTGGCTTACATGTCTCTGTGTAAGATCAAGCTATGTGCTGCTTTCTTCAAGCATCAACTTCACATGTCAGTGCATTTCAATGCCAATTCAGGTCTTGGATACGAAAGTTCATTTACTTGAATTGACATGCTCATGCCTCTTGCGACAGCCATGCCGCAGCAGTCTCCACATAGGGGACGTGATCCCGACGACGCAGGAGACACCGCCGTCACAGCACCTCCACTCAAGCTCTGCAACATCGTTTGCAACGACGGAAACGTACAGATGTCTCAAGTAATACTGCAGCTGCACCTTCGTCAGGTTCTATGCAAACTTCGGGCACAGATAAGCAAGATTGGCAGGGATCACAACAGTGGCAGCAGGATCACTGGCAACTGGCAACAAGATCACTGGCAGCAGGACCAGTGGCAGTATCACTGGAACAAAGATCAGTGGAAGAGTTGGAGTCAACAGGATCATCGCTCGTGGACCGATGACAGCTCTTGGCAGAAATGGTCAGACCAAGGATGGCACCAAGGTTCGTGGCAGAGCAAAGATTCGTGGAAGGCCAAGAAGAAAGACAAAGCTTGGGCCAATCCTTCACAGACTGCACCTGCACCATCTCAGCCGACTATGCCGACAGCAGGGACAGCAGCTCCGCCACCTCAGCCTGCTCCCTCCCTTGTCCTCATCCTCCACCTCCTCCTCTCCCTTCTCTTCTTCCTGTTCCTCCTCCTCCTTCTCTTCCTCCTCCTCCTCCTTTTCCTTTCCCTCCTCCTCTCCCTTCTCTTCTTCCCGTTCCTCCTTTCCCCCTGCTCTTCCTGCGCAGTACTCCACTCCTCCCGTTCCTGCTCCACCTGCCAAGTTTGGAAACGTCGGTGGTAACTCACAACAGGTGATTCCTCCACCGGGCACCATGTGCTTGTCGGCTAAAGCAGCAGCTGCTACCCCACCTTCCGCTGTTCCTAAACATGCAGGCAAAGATCGACGCTACCAACCGTACCAGCGCAAACCGACTCCATCTATGACACAGGAGTTGATGGAAAGTGCACGCACTGTGTTAGCCACTCGTAAGATTCGCAGCTTTGCAGAGTTGACAGCGCATGAGCGTCCTCAACCTGATCATTTCTCTGACTCCGATGCTCAAGATTTGTATGCAGGCATTCATCGACTTGATCCGAAATTTCCTCTCCAGACCAGACAAATGATTGCTGACATTATTTATGGATCTGGCAATTCGTCGATGTTTCTCTTGGACAAGATGTCCATCTTCGACTGTGATCGCATTTACCGAATTTTGCTGATACCGTATAACGCACCAGAGGTTTCAACCTTTGGCGTTGAAGACGGAATTGATCCTGGCCAAGGCTTCAAGTACTCTTATGTTGGAGCTCATGGATGTGATCCGTCTGCAGGTTTCGGCATAGCATCGGACTCCTTATTCGTCCTTCATCCTGGAGTGGAAGTATCGAAGGTTCTCATGCAGAGTATCCCACCACTGAATTCAATTGCCAGGGAACTCTTGGAGATGTGAGCTCGCATACTCTTCAGACGATCTTCTCTCGCGTGCTGAAGACTCCAAAAGGACAACAAGGAGTCATTGTGGTCCCACAGACCTTCAGCAAGTTCTCCCATCATAAACTGACTAGTCGTAATGTCTCAGATGAACAAAGGATTGTTGCACGGACAGGTGCAGTCAGTGGTCCTGAGCGATGGACAATGCATGCCGAGCATTCAGTGATCCGTCTCTTTGCTTTTGCACGAGCATTGTGATACACAATTAGCTCAACTATTCTTCCCTGCAATGCAGCAGTGCCGTCTGACTTTTGTACTGCCGTCATGTCTCCTGAAAAATAATGACTCTTTGCTGTGCGAGTTCAATGATGTGCTTGTGGTTCATGTAAGCGCAGAAGTCAGCTTCGTCAGTTATTGGAGACAGATTGATCTGACTCCCCGAACATGTGCAGGTCAACGATCGACTTCAACATCGTCTCGGTCTTAATATGCAGCAAAGTTGCTTTCCCCATCTTTCTCCTGGCTTGTCTCTCCTCCCTTCTCTCCTCTGTCTCTGCTTGACTAGGGCTGTCTGCATTTTGCTTACTGGGATCAAATTCCACCAGACCTCGGTAGGGAATCAACTAGCAACTTTTGCAGACATGGATCGACGAAGCAGATCTTCTAGAGGCTCTCCTCGACATGTTCCGCGGTCAGAACGAAGCAGTCACACGTGGCGATCATCAACGATTACTCCACAGATGTCTACTCGGCCACATAGAACCAGAGAAGATAGCCGATCCAGACCGTCACGTCCTGCCATCTCCCGGAACACCCAAGAACAACTGAGGCGACGAGGTTCGACCATGTTTGAAGCTGCTCGAAGGGCAAGATCTCGCTCTCGTCAGGACCATTCGTCCTCCAGAAGAACCTACACACCTCAAGAACACCGACATCGAGATTCTCCGGACCGAGTAAGGACAACATCTTCAAACAGTTGGCGACGATTTCTTCAAGAAAGGGCCGAAGAAGCACATCAGTTGCCTAGTTCATTTCGATCCGATCGCTCCTTCATCGACACTACCACCACCTATGGCTACTCCTTGCCTCGTGCAATTGTTGCCTCTGAGTTTTCGCGAAACATAGGCATCGACGGCATGCCGTGTCATCTGGTACCAGTGGCAACATTGCTTCATCAAGGACTTGCAGGTTGGCCGATGCGGTTGATAGCCTCAGGGAAACCAGTGTCGATCGAGGTCTTTCGTAGCAGACAAGAGGCAGTTTTCCACTCCTTGTTGGCCAAGAGCATGCGTGATTCCATTCCCAAGCTTGAGGTCAACCATATGGTTAAGTGGGCACATGACAACCATGCTTCAGAGATCAACCATCAGGGCAACAAGGACCTCACGGACTGGTCATACCGATTCAAGTTGATCGAGTTCCTGACTCAACGAATCGCCAACGAGATGGTCAAGTTTGTTCCTCAAGCTGAATCATCATCTTTGCTTCAGAAGTTGCAAAAACTTCAAGCGGAAAATGATCGGTTGAAACAATCCATGTCGGCACCAGCTACATCCTCAGACCTTCCAGCAGCGGCAGGTGTTTCTTCAGAGAATCAGCAGTTGGTCGACCAGTACAAGATCTTTCAGCGTCGGCAGGATGAAAACCAGACATTGCAGTCAGGCCCCTCCAGCACTTCGGCACAATCCATCAACGGATGGATTCGCGCCAAGATGTCTACCCAAGAAAAGAAGAACAAGCATGCAGCTCTGACCAAAGAGCTTGTAGAACTCTTGCAAAAAGCACCGGCAGGAGTCTTACCGGATCGAGCCTCCACTTTGGTCGAATGGGGCCTAGACATGGAGGCTGCATCGCCCATCAAGAACAATGCCAACTTAGTCAACAAGCTCATTGCGGCTTGTGTGACTTTGAGAGAGTGGCTACTTGATCGAGTGGGTCAAACCACTCGATCAACTTTAAGCAAGCAACTACGACAGTGGCTTCGTAGAGTACTGCCAGTTTTGTTCCAGGTCTTGCAACTCACAGTCTGGATGGTACGCACTCACGGGATGCCCACTGAGGTTTCACTTCGCGTTCAATGGCTTTTGGCTTTCTTCTACGTTTTTCATGTCTACTTTCGCGTTTGGCATACCCGACAACTTACTGATGCTCTTCGTTTGTGCAAGCAATTTTCGGTTCCCTTCCATTATCCTTTTGAGTGGCATTGCCAGAACCAAGTTCTTTATCTACGTGTACATCCTTTTCGACGCTTGTGGTACATCGGCAGCACAGATGCTGACATGTCCAAACGCGAACAGACTCGTTTGTCAAAGTTTGTTCAGGTACGAAGAGAACGACAGGCCTACTTTGAGCCCGCGTTACAGTATTGGCATCTGACGGATTCATACCATGATTTCTTCCCGGTTGTCTTGCGTGCCTGTTCGCAAGTTTCCTTGTTGCGGTCCATCGAAGCATCCATCATTGTGCAATTCCGAGCTCAGTTGAATGCTCCCTATGTGCATCGACGTCTCAAGAAGTTAGGAGTACCACTCCCCACTTTCAGGTCGGACCATTGTTGCACAGGCAAGCCAGGTCAACGTGCTCATCGACGGCGACTGCGAATGCTGGCCAGGATGCGATTGTCTGAATGTCAGATGGACTTTCAGGAGACAGCCCAACACCTCGACTTACTCAACAGATTAGGCAGTAACACTTCTGAGAAGTTCAATGTGTCTCGGCTACTTCGGAGTGCTGCGGTGAGCACTTCGTTTGTCTTTTACCTGCTCAGACTTCTTCCTCATCTTGATGCACTCCCCCGAAGTCGAGCACATGATCAACTTCGTCAGATCCTGCGGTTTCGAGGAACAGATTTACCTCCTCGAAGCTTTCCGTTGCGCATCAACGAGACTCCCACAGGTTTCATCAGGACGGCCAAGGACTGGTTGAAACAATTCGTGGAAAACCACCAAGAGTGGTTCCCACCGTATCATCTACCCAAGGCTCAGATTGCGGAAGTCGCCAATCCGACTTTGGGTTCCTCATTGTTCAATCATCGGTCATTCATTGCGGAATGGTCTCCATCAACCGTCCCGACTTGCACATGTGGTCAGTTTCCCACTCTTCCCAGGACTCCCTGGAATCACATTCTCTGCAGTGCGAGTCAACCAGTCACTCTTCTTCCTGACCATTTTCCTGCTATTCTCTTGAGCAACATGAAGGATCCGGTGGCTCTTGACAGTGGCAGGTTTGTCAGGTTGCAAATGACCGCGTTCAAACGCTGGAGTCGAGCTTGTCCCCCGTCATCGATTACCGCATGGTGGGTTTTCCTACAAGATCACCTACAACAACAAACCAGGACAGGACCCTCACATCAGACAGTACAGCAACTTCGTGCTGCTCATAGGATCCTCAAGACTTGGGTTACTTTTCCAGCAGATCATCATCCAACGGAACTTCACCTTGCGTGTCCAGTGCAATTTCACTACTTACTGCTCAAAACGTTCTTCGAAGGCAAGATCTTTCGACCGCTACCTCAAGCAGCAGCATGTACACTGTCCCAGGTCTTAGCAGCGACTCGTGCTCAACTTGGCTCCTATCACACCTTGGTGCTCCGACGCAAACGCCTCCCTCAAGCCTACCTGTTACCTAAAGAATCCAAGAAGTGGTGCGGAGCAAGACCGATTGTTGCTTATTCACACACCTGGAATGCGAAACTCTCTTCGGTGGTTGCTGTAGCCACAATGTTGCTCACCTGCAGAGTCTTTGGACGAACTCACTCCCTTCCCTCTTGTCAGTATGTACTCCGACAGATTTGGCAGGTGCTGCAGAGGTCGACACTCCGTGAGGAGATGGAACTACGTCAACAAGATCTTGCTGGGTTCTATAGTGCAGTCCCTCATTCTCGCATTCTTGACTCAATTGAATACCTTGTCTATCGGTACAGCGAAGCTGAGAATGTTGCTCTTGATCAAGAACTTTCGGTTTCCATTCGACAGGCAGATCGCATCAACCGAGTGTTTCGAGGACACTTCCGTCGACATGCTCATCGACATTACCAAGTTGTGCTCAAGGACCTTCCAATGCTTGTACACTATCTTTTGAAGACAGCTGTACTCTGTGTAGGTTCCTCCGTGGTACAACAGGTTCAGGGAGCCTCGATGGGTTCTCAACTAGCACCGGCTCTCTGCAGTGCTGTTGCAGTTGTTCATGAGGATCGTTGGAATCGAGTAACGCAAGGTATCCCCACGCGTGCAGACCTTCCTCTTTGCCTGAGATATGTGGATAACAGAATCCTTATGGGCATCAAAGCTGACTTCGACACCGATGCATATCGACATTTTCAAAGGCTGGATTGGTTTGAACCACCATTGATGCTCGAGAACGTCTCTGACACAAAGGTGCTGGGCTTCCACTGTGACGCAGATCAACGCGCTATGTTGATGGAGCTTCCCAACAGACCAGGCCAGATACGAGGAGTTCATTCCGTTTGTGGGAAAAACAATCTCCTCAGTAGTTTCAGGTCTCAAGCATACTTGATTTGCCGATTTGTTCGCCCGCGGCTGCATATCAGGTCGCAATTGCGTTCTCTTCAAACCCTGTACGAACAACAGGGTTATTCCTCCATGGATTTGTCAAATATTTTGTGTCACCTTTGCAGCCTCCACAGAGTGCCTTGATCTCATCTCAAGACAACCACCGATGTTCAAAGTTGCGAGTGCTTGCTTGACAGTTTAGTCATGGACATTTTCCTTTTTTTCAGCATGTGCATTCTTCTCCTCTCGTACATGCATATCGTGCTCTTCAGGTCAAAGTAGGTCCTAGGTTACCTCTTAGGTCAACGTGTGCCGACAACATGGAAGGTTTGACTCCCGAACAACGCGAAGTTCGTCGACAGCAGGTAATAGAAGCCCTGCTTGAGGTTCTTCAAGGCAGTTCATCGGCAAGTACTCCTCCTTCTTCTTCTTCATCATTGTCAGGAGAGGACATCACGCTCTCGCAGAATTTCCGCCACACTCTAGCAGACTACATGGAGCGCACGGAGGCAGACATTCGGGCGTTGAACAACAGGGTCACTGTCCTAGAACGACTGCTCGCGTCCTCTACGTGAATGAGACTGCCTAAAGCAATTCCTGCGCATGGTTTCACCATGACAGGTTTCAAATTCAACCAGGCATTCGGTGCATTATCTCGACAAAGAAGATGCTTTTCGCGACTTTGCCAGGTGACTAGGTACTCACTGCCCGTGTTGTTAATGTCTCGCTCTCGTCTTCTCAAGATTTTGGTCCAAGAACTTGTAAAGTCCATGCCATGGCCTTACATGCTGCAGCGTTCGATAACATGTGTGACGGATTGACGGAATTTTTGCAGGAACAGGTTCTCGAGGACTTCGGCTTGTATGTTGAGGAACCAAATCCTCCTCATCATCTTCCTTGGTCTGCAGTCACATCAACAGTGTGGCCTCAGCATGAAAGCACAGATGCCGCACCCCCATGGACTGAACAAGTGCGCAGAGCGAATGGTGAATTTGAATCTTTTCTCCACCAGGAATTCTCTTTGGACATTTCCCGTCCCGGGTCAAGCACCACAGGGACGCACGACTCAAATGTGCGCATCACTGAAAGTGTGGCGAAAAATCATAGCCTCTGGCATCTACAAGCGAATCCAGGTGGCTGTATTGACATCGATTGACTTTCTTGCATTGACTGAAAACATGATGGAGTGTGCTTGCTCTCTGCAGTATTTGTTTCAGCCACAACACATTGCCTTTGCCAGCAAATCTACCAAGTTCATTGCACTGAGGTCCTTCAGCTCGCGATCCTATTACCCTCTCCGTTTAGGGGAGGGTGTGTGTGTGTGTGTGTGACAACCGCACTGCTGCGGCCACAACAGAATGGTCTCGCCATTTCAAGAGTTGCATGTTTCCTTGAGTCATGAAGGATGAGAGAGCATTGAAGTTTCTTGAAGCTTCTTGATTTCTGACATGATACATGAAGAGCTTCAGTGCATCACAGGGGGGTGCAGAGCACAGTGGAAACTGCACCCAACGAAGCTATCCACTGATGCTGGAAGCAGGGTCTGATCAACCCTGTGTACCTGTGACAAGAAGTGATATGTTGATCTTCGCACTCGCTGTACATTGCTGCCATACTCGCTGTTGTACTTCCCGAAGGTACCCCAAGGTCAATGAGCCCACAAAGAATGTCTAGCACCAGTATGCATTTCGAATGTCAAGACCATCTCGTATCAAGTATGACATTACGCATCTACATTCCTTTCCACGAGAGTCACACACATACCAGTGTGTGTGTGTGTGTGTGTGTGGGTGTGTGTGTGTGTGTGTGTGTGTGTGTGTGGGTGTGTGTGTGTGTGTGGGTGGTGTGTGTGTGTGTGTGGGTGTGGGTGTGTGGTGGGTGGTGGGGGTGGTGGGTGGGTGTGGTGTGTGGGTGTTGTGTGGGTGTGTGGTGTTTGTGTGTGTGTGTGTGTGTGTTCTGTTGTGTGTTTGTGTTGTGTGTGTGGTGTGTGTGTGTGTGTGTGTGTGTGTGTGTGTGTGTGTGTGTGTGTGTGTGTGTGTGTGTGTGTGTGTGTGTGCGTGTGTGCGTGTGTGCGTGTGCGTGTGCGTGCGTGCGTGCGTGCGTGGGTGTGTGTGTGTGTACGCGCAACCAGTTTACGACTGGAGTACGCGCAACCAGTTTACGACTGGAGACTGCGGCCCATGTTCTTGCTCTTCGTGGGATGATACTGTCCTTGCCATTCGTTGGAAGAGAGCGTAGTTGTACTTGTGACTTGTATTAAGTAGGGAACCCTGGGCATAGGAGCGATTTGGGAAGGTGGGCAAATTTGGGAATTTGACATGCGACGAACGATTTTGGTGGTGCAGGGGGACAATCCAGTTGCTATGTGCGATGGTCGAACGAAGCGGCCATAGCAACTGCGGATATCAGGGCTGATCACCCTGACGTACCTTTCAAAATACACAGTGTTTGTGACATCATCAATACTACAAGCTGTGCATGGTTTAGTCATGAGAGCATCTTCGCTGTGCAAGCCCGAACAAGTTTTCCTCCCTTAACGACATCGCTTGCGCCTTGGTCTGCAAATTATGTATGGTGAAGCTCGGCATGCATTTCATGTGAATTGGTCGCATTCATGGGCCCTATAGTGGCCTTGAAAAGTTAGAAGTGAAATGCGGAGATGTTCTCCCGATGAAAGTGTGTGTGTGTGTGTGTGCGCGCGTGGTCTTTAGCCCGATCAGTGGTTTTACCTGTTGTGCTGGAGCTTCCGCGATTCGCACATTCCGGCTACAGCAGCTTCTTTCAAACTTCCATCGAACCCACGAAAGGATTTTCTTTAAGTATGAGTACGTGCATTGAAGTACCAGGAGGGCCCTTTGGTATTAGGCAGATGCAAGTGACCTCTATTCAAGTTACGCAGAACTTAACGAAGCGGTTTAGAAGTGATTTCTAAGTGACCTATATGTTCATCATAAGTTCGAATAGAAAAGCGCGGTATCATGTCTTGGACTCGCGCCGAGCTAGCTGGATATTCCAAAAATTACGTTCACGAACTGGAGTAGAAGTGCTGCTGATGGCATGTGCAAGCTTAAACAACCTTTGAAGTCGGAACCCTAAACCCATCCTTAAAACCCGGCATGCCAAGGGTGACACTCGAATCTTCGGTTCTCCACCAGGAGGGAATAGTCATAATGGTAGAGGAGCTAACTCGAAAGCAACGAGACTCCTCTGTAACAAGGAGCAAACCTCCCAAGTTTAGGTGGCAGAGCCCGCGGACCCTGCGCGGACATGCCCAAACACGCAGCCCGCGTGCAGGGCTGCACATTGCGGCATGTGGCGCGGACATACGCGCGGACCCCCGCGGACATGCCGCGCCCTCCATTTTCAGTGGTTTTCCCTTGGCGTCCCGCGGACATGGTCAAGCATGCCGATTCATAAGTTTTCGGCCAAGAGCTGCGTAAGCGCACGCGCCAGGACGTGCGCTATACGGATACCAAAGAGCCGGTCGGGGTTCCTCCTTGTGGAGCAGCCATGACACCAAAGCGGACAGGAACTTCCCGTATGCTTTCTGCAACAAGAAAAGCCAAACGCCGCAGCAAATTTAATGGAGTGCATCCAAGGATATCTCCTCACCAGACCTCATGGAAACATCATTTTTCAGTGCCATATTGTCTTGCGAAAACGTACGAAACCTATCAAAACACAAGTTCATTCTAACTATAACATATGTTCCAAGTGACTACAAAGGACAAAAATTGCAACTAACTTAGATCTTCAGATTAAGTCCTCCCCACTACTTAGAGATATAAGTGACTTACACGTGACTTCGCCTATTTATAACCTACTTATACGTAAAATAGATCTCGTTTGTATATCCCGATCGACAGCAGGCGCTCGACACTTGACGCCTTGAAGCTTGCACGCCGCTTCTGCAGGTCAATATGATTGTCGAGAAGATGGCGCGCAAGAAGATGGCATGCCAGAATGACAAGGGTGTCTTGCTGGCGAAGAAATCGAGATCTCTGCTAACCTTACCAGGGTTGCACGTTCGAGAGACAAATTGGGAAACCTGTGTCGTGCGCAGTCTGGCGTCAAAGGCGCGTAGTCTCCTAGACCACAATCTTCCAAACCCTGAAGCTGTACAAGTTTTGCCCATTGTTCTAAGACTCGGCCTTTCGGTCGGCTTGCATTTTTGCTTGGTTGCTTGGTTTTGTTTGGACATAGGTTCAGAACTTCAACGCAAACGTGCTTGCCAGGCGACAAGGACAACAAGCGGTTCAGCATCAAGTCCAAAAAGAAGCTCTGCTGGGTCAGATTTGCTTGAAGCCAGGACTAGATCGTTCAGTTGTGTTTTGCCAGTATATGTCGAAAGCATCAAAACATATGACTTCTAATTCCATCGGTGACACGGGGCATCAGGCTGTTTCAAAAGGCTTGCTCGGGATTGGCTAACCCTTTCAGGTATCTTTTCGCTCTGGTTTGAACTTCGTTCTCCTTCGGGGTGCAGCTCACCTTGCAGGCTCTTAAGGGCTTCGGGAAAGCCATTCCGTAATTGTCAACACTGCGCGTTGGCCCGGTTCGACCTGCAGCTAAGCGTGGTTTCTTGGTGGTCTGCCAAGGAGCCCTGGATCTGCAGGAAATCCGTAACAGCATCTAACAGCTCTTTCCGAAATTTGTAATTTGTCCCAGGCGAATACAGACCGCTTCTCACGCTACCCGCGGAGCCAAGCCCCTTGCAATGTCTGCAATGTTCACTCCCTTAGCTGCCCTCAACACCTTAGGCTGACTTCGAACTTCCGAACTTCCATGTCCTCCTTGTTTTTCTTCTAGGAGTGAGAACTCGAATGAGCACAAGGACAAGCGTAAGGACAAGCAAAAGGACAAGCATGACAACAAGCATGACGACCAGGCGCCTCTTGTGTTGACAGCCTGTAGAAGCCTTGAATGCTCACAAAGTGGATGCCTAAGCTACTCTAGGCTTTGGGCACAACTTGACAGAGTCTCGGATACCAGGTCTAGTGTTCAGGGTTGCATGCCTCAACTTTACAGCATCCCTCAACTATTGCACGCATCACACCTTGACCCGCACCCTTCTTACAGCGTGGGGCAGGACTGTGGCAAGTTGGGGCTGCATGCATTGACTTTCTTGAAGGACACGACTTCGCACAACAGCACCCAGCTGTAGCAGCAAGTCCAGGGGGTGGCAGAAGATGCGCATAGCTGTTCAGGCGCACGCGACCCTACACAAACCAGCGAACCTAGGCTCTGGAGTGGAGTGAAGTGAAGTGGAGTAGGGTGGAGTGGAGTGGAGAAGTGGCCAAAGCACACCTTTCGGTGCCAGCCAGCAGGAACAACAATCGAAGCAACAAACACAACAGGCAGCAACCACAGCAACGTCATGAAAACCCTTCCCCTCCCTTCCCCAAAGAACCAAGAAAATGCGACACCCTGCCCACCACGCAGGGCTCGAGCCTTCTTGAGCCATCAGGAGGACCCAGTAAGACAAACGCATGGCACAAGAAGCGGCAGGCACGAAGAAGCTGACTGCGAAGCGTGGGGATGCCACTGCGGTTGTTGCAAAGACACGCCACAGAAATGTTGACCGCGAAACCGTAGGGAACCCACCGCGGTTATTGCAAAGCTCCGTCGCAAAGAAGTTTCCCGCTGGGGATAATACCGCCGCGGTTGCTGCAAAGCTCTGTCACGAAGAAGTTGACCGCGAATCTCACGGCCGCGCAAGCACTGTCATTCCATGGGCGCTACCAGGGCTGACTGGATAGGCGCTCGTCGGACAAAACAAAAAGCTTGTCGGAGCAAACGCTCCCAGGGGCGCAGAAGTTTCAGGCTCTGGGCTTTGGGGCGCAGGACTTCATTGGATCCCTGACCCTACATGTATGAATGTTTACCCTTCTTGGGTTTTCAGAGGATCTACTTTTCTTAGGAACCTTTTTTCAGAAGTGTCAAGGTCAATCTAGAACGACTCTTTACCAGAAACCTAAGCCCCGCCAGAAGGTGGGCACCCGTCTCCGGTATACAACTATACAACAGGTCGACACCCCTTCATATTCCCCCGCCCCCAGGAACAGAATGACCGTGCGCAGCACTTGGTTTCCTAACTTGTGTTCTCTTTTGGGTAGGGTTTAGAGGGTTAGGGTTTAAGGTTATATATCGGGTTTCTGCTTTAGGGCTTGATTTCTCGCTCCGTGTGTTGCCATGGTTGCCGTTGAGCCTCTTGCTAACTACTTCTTGAAGTTGTCACTTATCTTAACTTGTGGTTGCCACTACTATGGTTGTCTGTTGCTTACGTACTTAAGAGCTTACTAGCACTTTGCTTCCGACACCGCAGCCACAAGGGGTGATCCGCAAAACTGCGATGGCTGTCTGTACAGAGCCACTTGCGCGTGTTGTTTTGTGATGGGTCTTTTGGCCCGTTAAACTATGTATAGCAAGCGTGCGCATAGCTCATTTTTTTGTGAACTAGGGTCGAGTCACGCGAAATCGGTAAAGCTCGATGAAGCATCCCTTCTAGTAAAGCGAAGTGAGTGAATTGGTGCATTCCTTGCATTGGAGGTGGAGTGGGAGATCAGGGATCAGCAGAAGGTTGAGGACCCAAAAGCCGCCAAAGCCCTTCGCAATTCGCAGCATTTCAATGGACAGTCGTGGAAGCAGGGTTTAGATTATTGTTTTTGGTGAGTGTATATAAGGTTCCTTTTTAAGAAATATTGGTGAGTGTATATATTTGGTGTCTTTTTGGGGGTACAAGAAATACATACCCTACTTCATATGGGGGTTGCTCTAAAGGTCCTTTGGGAAATTGTTTTGGTTTCCTCTTGGAGTATAAGGAACATATAGGGTAATTGTAAACGCTTGCGCGCGGCAGCCGGGCCAGCCCACGTCCCAAGGCCCTTTCGCAAATCTGCGCAATGTGTTAGGGAGGGTGCAACCAAGGGGGGTCCCAGAAAAGAGTCCCAGGGCAGGGGTGTCAGAAAGGTTTCTGGAAGGGTTCTAGGGGGGTTTTTAGGGGTGCCTTGGACGCTTAATGTCTATTCTGCGCGTGCTCGTTGTTTTCTTGGATTCTTCCCGAAAACCAATTCTGAAATTGGGTTCTCGTTTAGCGCTTCAACACGTCAGGCATTCTATCGGATCGCTTTTTGGCGAAAGAGGCCACGAAGAGGAGACGGTCAACGGAGGAGGGTTGGACGGAATGAATTTTGAAGGGAGGGGGGTTCGGAACATTTTGCTGGGAGAGGGGCGTGGCGAGGGGAGGCGTGGACCATGCATGGAGGTTGACGGGGGAGCGCGGATGGGGAGCGTGACATCCGGCCGAGGGGCAGGGGAGCGGGGACACGCGGACGCCCCTCCGCGCGCTCCGCGCCCTCCGCGCCCTCCGCGCCCTCCGCGCCCTCCGCGCCCTCCGCGCGCTCCGCGTCCTCCGCGCCCTCCGCGCGCTCCGCGCCCTCCGCGCCCTCCGCGCCCTCCGCGCCCTCCGCGCCCTCCGCGCCCTCCGCGCCCCTGCCCAGGACACAGTGTGCTGATGCTAAGGGTGCATTGCGTCGATTCTGCGGGTGCGCTGCATCTATTCTGCGGGTGTTTCCTTTGTAAAGTATTTGTTTACAAGGCACGCACGTGCAGCATAGCCTTTAAGAGTCCATCTTACGGGTGTTAGGGGGGGTTCCAGGAAAACGCCCAAAAATCGAGTTTTCTAGGCGGGATCCCCTACGGGAGGCGCGTCAGTAAAAATCAGTGTGGGGGTGGGAAGGGGGGAAGGAGAATCCTGGTCTGTTTGTTCTAGACGCCACTCTGCTAGAAGCCGAGGCGAATTTTGGGAGCAGGTATTGTGGATATGTTTGCACTGACTTGTGTGCAGCGCCATGAACATGATGCAGGATCTTGATGAGATTGTTTGGCTTTCAAAGGGTCATGGTCTCAACGTCCTCTCAACTCCCTATAAGCCTGCATCCCTGAAACCCGACTGCTAGCCGCATGTTTAACGTGCCTCTTGGCAGCTTTGAAGGTTGCAGGGGCATGTATCCACGTGTTGAGTTGGGTTCAGCAAGGGACGTGAAAGCAAAAGCAAATCGAACTGGTGCACGTCAAGCACATGGCGTGCCCTGAAACTGCAAGCAACCACCAAGAGACGCGAGACGAATGCGCAACTTCAACCAGCACAACGCAGGCCCTTGCGAGCCAGATTCCCAACCTTACAACCCAACACTCGGAGTTGTCGTGTTTTCGTGGACCTTAGATCCTGCGACAAATTCCGAATTCTCAGACATGAACTGCCGTGCTCCAGGAAATCAACGTGCAGAGCGCCATCATGACTGCGCAGGTCCTGCAAAACGCACGGCCGATCAACCAGCCTATTGTGAAGCCCCTGAAGCTGCGCGAACCTCAGAGGAGGCTTGCTTTCGGCCAAGCGTATGCGTTGTGGATTGGTTGCTGAGCTTTGCGGCGCGCTTTGCCGTTTGCCAGAGGAAACGAAGAACTTACTGGGGTAGGGAGTCAAAAGAAGACAACACCTCCAAGCCAAAGTTTGCTCTGTTTGTCACCATGCTTCCTCACAGCTGTGTGCACCTGAAGGCTCGCTCTCGAACTCTCGAAGCCCCTCAATCTGCTGGGATCTGTAATGGCAGTCAACTTCTGCCCAGCAAGCCACCACAGTACTGCTGCATTTGAGGTCAAAGATGAAATTCTGGAATGCGCGCCACAGCGAAATTTCGATCATATGAAACCAGCACGTGTTTTCGTGGATGCATGTAAATCCTTCTTGTGCAAGGGAGTTGCCAGGCGGAAAGCTGTCCTCGATGATTCGACCGCCCTACCTCTATGGTTCCTTGGGATTTGGCCGTCAGCCCCCACGCCCAGGAAGTTGGAAGAGGATGGTTGGGCGTGCAAGTCGCACAAGGACAAGGAAGCTCACAAAGTCCGCTGGAACAGCTGGCACTTCCGCGGAGGCTCCAGTGCCTAAATGCAGTGTCGAATGCTGTCATAGTACACCTTCAGGCTGCTCACCACCCAGCCCTTCATGAATATCCACAATCATCGTCTGCAGCCGCGTGCTGGAACAGCCGTGCAAAGGGTTTCTGGCCCGAAAACTGCAAAGCTCCCAGCGGAGCTTGCGCTGACATCAAGTACTCCCATGATTCCCATGATCCTACAGCGCGAACATGTAGGGCGGGGGGGAGATGGGGTTTACAGTGGTTGCGGTGCGCTTTGGTGTTGCGACCTGGGGAGTGATGATGTGGGATTCTGTCCTGCCAGAGAGGAACGCACTACATTTTCACCGAGGACAACTACAAGGACTTGGTGATGCATTGTGTGGGCCTTACTTGTATTTATGTGGTTTAGTATGGAGATGGAAGTTTGTATCCTGAGAGCTGGTTGTTATCCCTTGTGTGCAACGGGGTGAGATCGACAGAGCTGGTTGCTACATGGCGTTGCGATTCCCAATGATACTTGAAGCACGCCACAGATCATGATGCTAAAGCGGCTGTAGAAGGCAGGAGCAAGATCATGCAAACCCGGTTGAATACGCGTGGAGTTTTCACATGCGTGCGTGAGTTAACATTTATCAGCAATCGCATTTATGCTGTATGTACCTTCATGTCTACACCGAGTAATCCGACAACAGAACCCCGCTCCGCGCCCACAATCACAGGTTTGGCGCCCAGTGGCTGCATCTTCCTAGGGGGCGGCGATGCCTGCAAGAAGGACGCGCCGGGGCTGTTTCTTTTTTGGCGTCAATGTCTGTAGAGTTTACGCTGCTGGCCCTTGTGACTCTGATTGGTTGCCTGACTGACTGACTGACTGACTGATTGATTGATTGATTGATTGATTGATTGATTGATTATGCTTGTGTGTGTGCGGATGCGCGAGCGTGCGTGCGTGCTCTTATCCAGTTTTTAATGTGCAGCTGTGACAGGTTGCGTGCAGATAGTTCATATGCACTGCAAGGGAGGAAGAGAGGTCGGTGACACTCACGAGCCCTGAAGCTCCAAAGGCCCAGGCTGGGGTCCTGCCTAAGATTGATCTCTGCGTCCTTTCGCCGTTCTCCTCAGAGGTTCCCAAACCCCAAGCCTGTTTGGTCAGGACCTGTTGAACATGCTCATCAATGGTCATCCAGCCGCTTCACTGAAATGCTTTGCTCCGATTGTCGGGCAACTTTCTCCGTCAGTATCCGTAGGCCAGTAGTGGGCATGACATACCGGGCCCCGAGTCAAACAGCCAGAGCTACGATGCAAACGCCCAGATGAGAGGGGAGGAGTCTCACGTGTGCAGTGCGTGCGTGAAGGTGTGAATAGGTTTGCAAAAACATAGGATCGACATGATGCAGATGCGACTCTCGAAAGCACCGTTGCAGACAGGTGCCCAGTATCAATCCACAACACGCTGATTGGCGACACCAAGTTTAGGGGAAATATCGCAAAATCTCACGCACCTGCAATCTTGACCACTGGAGTACAGTTTCGCATGTAGTCAGTATGAGACATTTGATGGCATTGGACTTGTGAGTCTCTTATCACCAAGTGCCTATGTGCCCACGCGCATGCAGGTTCACGAGGGGCCCTGGCCACCGTACGATCTTTGCCGATCAACCAATCGAGGTGTTCGCGAGGGTCACAAGAACCACAAGACTGAACGTGGACGGAAAGTTCCTGCACACGAACAGAGCGTCGCGCAGTGTTGTTCCATCTTTTTTCATTCAAACAATCTTTTGAACCTCACGCTGGCAGGTTCGTACTGGAGAATAGTAAAACGATATATTTTGGCCGCCTTCTTCTCCCAGCATTCATCTTGCGACGCCAGGTTGTTTGCCTCAACAACACCGGTCGACTGACACAAGATTTTGCCGCTGGTCATGGAAAGGGTCACTGATAGATGTTTGCGTGCCGGAGGCTTGGTTTAGGTACAGGGGTCGGAAGAATTGCGAATAGTATTCACTTAGGGTCCCTTTATAATGAAACTGGAATAACCCCCCCAAAAAAAGAAAAACTTCTTTTTTAGTTCTTAAGGCCCCTAAAACACGTCCTTGTCAGGGCTGATCTGAGACTGCATTCAGGCTTGTGAAGGTTTGCAAGCCAGTCGGTGTGCATCTTCGGGTCCAGTTTGTCAAGACCTCCAAACAGCCTTTGTGTGCAAATTCTGAAGACTAGGTTGAGCAGCTTTTTTGTTGCCCCATCGGGTTAAAGTCAAGACGGAGAGCTCTCTTTGGGAAGGGAAGGAATCTCGAAGGGTATATACGCACGGAAAATGCTGGAGGCATTTGGAGACGGACAGGTGGGAATTCTGGAACGAGTGTCGGCGGTTGCAAACATTGAACAGAGTCCTCATGTCGGCATCTTCTGCTCGGTTCTGCTCCGAGCTTGGGTTAGGGTACAGTGATGGTGTTGAGGGTTCGGACGGTTCGGCTCAGTGCTGCCCAGGTGAGATGCACCTTGGCAAACAATGAGCGGGTCTGTGCAGCCGTCCCTATGCAAGACCTTAGTCTTCACCAGCTCCGAATCCCAGAATGTGATGTAAGTTTCCCGTCGTCAGGTTCATCAGGGCATGTGCACAGTGCATGTCTTTCACCTTTGCAAGTGGGAATTTGTCTGCTTCCATTTTGTAGACTGCTCACGTCTCTCAGACCATCCCAGACGGCTTATCCCCCAGGCCCTTAACCTGCAGAATGAGGTCACAATTACCTTTGTCAAAAACTTTTTCGACTGACACTTGGACTGCAATTTGGAAAGTTCAGGGGAGGAAATGCTTCCTGTGCAGTACCAGCCCACTCCGCCCCGTTCCTGAACTAGCGTGTGAAACATAACCCCTTGCGGCTGCCGTCGGTTGGCCAGCGTTGAAGGCCCTTGCAGTCTCGAACTGCTGGGTCAATACGACCTGCTCAGACTACCGCTAACTGTGACTCACAGTGCGGTCCGAAAGAAAGAAAAGGCCCTTGCAGACCTGCGGTTTTGGCATACGCAGCTAATGTGCGCAAATGGCATATCTTCCCCAGCGTGAGGGTCATCATGCTCTTCTTCGTGCCTTGTCACATTGCCGTGAGGTTCGTGCTTTGCTTAGCACGCAGACTCGCACCATACAACGCGAAAAGCTGGGAGTACAGTCCCAGGAACTAGTTGGGGGCTGCCTGCTCAGCCTGGATTATCTCAATTGTGGTGTCGTTACGTGCTGAAGGTTTTTTCTGATGATATTATCCATGTGATTGTATCTTGGCATGCCTCTTCTTGTTTTCACGTCACGCATGGTGGTGGTGAGGTGGTGATTACAACCGACAGAGGAGTGAGGCAGGGCTGTGTCTTAACCCCCAGCTCTTGACTTAGTACTACGGAGGCGTTTTCTTTAAAACACCACTATTGAAAAACACCATCAAAACGTGTTGCGCGCACAAGGTGCAAGAGCCCGCAAGGGCAATATTAACGTATCACTATGTAAAGCGATCTACATAAGAACGGCGGGGCAAACCTGCCACGGCAGGCATGGACCCAGATGCTTGCGACAGCGAGCTTAGAATAGTGATCAGTCCCGATTTGCACCATCACCAGGGTCGGACGGCGTTTTTTTGTTGCAACTTTTTGACAGTCATTGCTTGATGGTTTTAACAAGAGACAGATAAGTTACATATGCCTTGCGCAAGGACGAGCGCAGATGGAGAGGCTGCTTGGCCGCAGTGGCATTGCCTTTGAGACATTTTGGTGGCGGCTTGCAATCTACCCTAAACCCTAAACCCTCTATAAACTCTAAACTATAACCCTAAGCCCTGAACCCTAAACCCTAACCCCTAAACCAGCAGGTCGGAGCCCAGACTCACTGTGAGACCACGTGCAAGCCTGGTGATTCAGAAGCACTCAGGCTCCGTGGGCTGTTGCTAGGTGTAGTCTGCGACGTGCAGGTCTTGATTTCTGGCGTTTTCGGCAAGATGTAGATTTACGACTCTTGCTTCAGGCTTTTCGAGGCTGGACGGTTGCGGTCTCGGCGGTGTCGGGTAAAGGTTTCAGGCTTATGGTTTGGTACCAGGGTTGCAGACTGCCCTGAATGTTAGGGTGTAGACGGCGTTGAGTGGTGTCGGCTTCACAGTTGAGATTCGGAGGTTCCGATGATAGGATCACGACCGACGTTGAACTCATTCCGCACTCATGTGAGACTTGCTGGGTAGTAGTTGGATCATGCCAGATACGTCCAAGGAAGCAAAAGCCACGGCAGCAGGGGTTCAGGGACGTTTGGGCCACAAAAGGGCCGTCAGATTGGTGCATTGGTGCCACAGTCGACAGCAAGCACGTGCTGCGCGGCCGCAGCTCATCCAATACACATACCCAGAATGGGAACTCTTGTGGTGCAGTATGTCGTGGCAGATCCGGGCTTCTACCGTGTGGCCAAGTCATCGGCAACCGGTCTTCAGCATAATCTTGCCCACAAGCAGCCTTGCAAATGCCCGATGTGTCTAGGGTTATTTCCAGACGCTCCAACCTTATCTGAAGGCTTGGGTTATGGAGTTGGACAGGGTGGGCTTTCCCTAATTCCCATCCCAGGAAGTTCGAGCCCAGTGCTCAAATCCCAAGAGAATGATGTCCTTTGACAGGTATCAGTATTCGCTCGAGAGATCTCAGCGAAGCTCGTGCCTTGCCTTGTAGAGGGGTGATGCTAGGGTCGAGGGCTTAGGTGTCCTGTACTTCCCACAACCATCCTGGACCCGTAACACATCAGACTTCAGAGCTCCAGCGGCTCTCATAGTCTAAGGAGCATGACGGGAGCTCAAAACCCGGAGCCTGAACCTCCGACGAGTCCAATGCGTCTCAGTGATGTCAGTGTTTGACCTTTCGACAGGAACACGCGTTCCAACAGAAAACGTCGAATTGCACAACTTTTAGCACTTTCAGCCCCGAGCTGCTGAAGCGTAAGGCTGCGCGAGGAGACGAAGCAGGACCCGAAGCAGGACCCGACCGAACGCAGTTCAAAGCAACGCCTAGGAAGTGAGGTGATGCACAAGAGTTCGTGCTTCTACACTACTTGGGAGACTTACTTGAAGAGCTTAGGTGTATGGTGCGGGGATCCACACTTAATGTACATCGGCCAGTCGAATGAAATGTGCAAACCGGGATTCATATCTAATCTAGACCAGCCCACATGCAGTAGTGGAATTGCACGGTGCGTGCTTACGATGTCCCACAACATGTTTACCGACATTTAATGAATCCTGGAGTATGTTGCAAGATCATCAGCACTTCTTTTCGGGGCCTTGCATTTTCTTATCCTGTGCGCTTTGTGGAGCTATCCCGAGGGGAAGGACTACCTCAGCCAACAGGTCGAGAAGCGTCGGACGCTGCCTCATGTCACCAAAGGAGACACATTCCTCCCCCAAAGGGCATGGACCATGGCCCAGAATGTGGACTGATTTTCTAATTTTTTCCATGTGTTCAGGTTTCGACCTTTCCTTTCCTTTAGAAGCTTCCTGTTCAATGGTTTGGGCAGTTTAATCATTAGGATGGAGAATTTTGAAAATTTTGGTCCCACCCCGAATAGCAGACAATTCGTGGTGCCTCTTTAGGGGGCTATCCGCACTAATTATCCTGTTTGCCAGGCTCAGTATGGTGCAGCCATGTGCTGCTTTTGACCGCCCAGAGACTGAAACTAGTCCTTGACTTTAGGAAACCCCGCTGTGTAGGAAACCCTGTGACGCCGCGGGCCGTTAAAAACTTTTCTGTCAGGGGTGTAAGGGGTTGAAACCGCACTCTCCCGCCTAAACTGATTCTACTGGTTCTAGGACCTGGGGTGCTGTGCATGCCCCGTGTCTTGTGCGTTTAACCGAGCCTTTGCTGCCCAGGTTTAAGTCCCTGACGTTCGATGGCTTTCACGGCTGCGCGGCTCAAAGCCTCATTTTGTTGTTTAGATGTTTGAGGACCTTCGGGGTCTCGAGTCACACATGTAAAGCTCCCGTCTTGTCGTTTTTGAATACACCAGACATTTATAGCCACCGTTTATAGCCAAAGACTGGCGAAAGGTACCGTCAAAGACTTTATACTTTTCGCGGAAGTTCTATTGTTAGCTTGTTGTTTCTCTTGACTGTCGTGCTGCTGAAGCTGCCCATTCCCGCCATGCCACGCAAAACCCTCCGTTGGGCAGGTTTCCAGAACCTTCTAATGCGCTCACTTTAGCACGATACAAATCATGGCATATGTATCATGTTGACATGATACGAACATAGTCCCCGAAAGTAGACGCGAAACACTTTGCACTTTCCGCGACGAATGTCCGTTCCCGCCTGAAAAAACCATCAGACATCACAAGGTGCCCCAAAGTGTTGGCCACGCCGCAAAACTTCCACTAACCGTTCCGTTCTGCTCTGAAGGCATCAACCATCGGACCAAGCTCGTGGGAGACATGAAGACACAACTGGAAGTAGCACTTTGGACCGACGAAGTGTTGCAGAGTTCAGCATGTAGAAGGTTTTTATGGGGGGGGATGGGGTTCAAGTGACTGCAGGGTCTTGTGAAAAGAAGGGGGCTTTCCTATGCTGAAGGCGGGGGGGGGGGGGTGAATGTATGGCAGGGCTTAAAGAACTTTTCTTGGGCCAAACATGCACATTGTAATGAACCTTTGAGCTTTGTTTGCGTAGGGCTTGCAGCTCAGAGTTCGTCCTTGGGGGCTTAGGGTTTCTCAGGGGATTCTTTTTGCATTCCTGGCATTCCTGTATAAATAGAGGTCCATGACCCGGGCCATGGACTGGCCTGCAGGTAAGGTGCTAGAGGTAAGGCACACAGCTGATGCCAAAGTGTCTCCCTGGGCTTCGCTGCCAGAAAAGGCCATCTTATCAGTTGCACCTGCATAAGCTTCTATGGTGAAATGCATGAGAACCGTATTTTCAGTTGAAGACCGGACTCAGAAGATCCAGGGACATCAGGGCTAGAGACTTGGTTGCTGTTGTCAGGTTCTGCAAGCAACTGTTACCATAGAAAGCGGAAGACACGCTTTATGCGCTCTATCCTCCATGTTATGGGGTTATGGCAAGTTTCGGTCAAGTCTCTCAACGGCAACCCACAGAATTTGGGGTTTCGGAGTTCTCTTGGTCTTAAGCACGCATCAAATAAGTCAGGTCGACATGCTCTCGCAGCCTGAGATCTGCGAGCTCTTCCTGACTTACCTGCGAAGGGGCCCGCAGATAGCAAAACTCTGATTCTCTGCTGCATGCTGTGGCTGCTTCTCCCGAGACTTTGAAGGTTTTTGGTTTGAGTATGCCCATGGATGGCAGGATACAGGTTCAGGGACGACGATTGAGGGTATCGGGTTGAGGGAGTGCTGACTATGTATGCATCGTCCAACCTGGGACACTTCAGCTCTGTCCCTTCCCAAGCACAATTTCTGCAACTGCCAGCCTACAATAACAATCACCGAAGGAAAAAGGGCGCACGTAACATGATTAAGAATCATTCTCCATTCTGGAGTCAGGCGTGGTCATGGACCCACTCAACCCTCGCGAGTGTTCCGGCGGCCACACTGAAGACAAGCTGCCCCTCGCCAACCACAAAAACCGAGGGTTTCGTCTAGCAGCTCTTTTTTCTTCCACTCACTGGCATTGGGTTCGGCTCAAGGCTGCTTGCCGGTCCAAACCCCTGCGCCAACCCGAAGCCGTGTAGCCTGATGTCTGGGGATGAGGGACGAACTTCAATTCCGGATCCCCCAAAAGGTGGGGAACGCAGCAGAATCCAAAGTTCAGTTTCACGGAGCTCTTCCCGAGCCAAGGGCATGGAAACCCTTGAAACGGTTCGAAGTACCGGTTAAGCTCGGAATTGGGGTTTTGCTTGTCCCGAAGTTTCGTGTGGCAGAAAATGGAATTCCACGCTACGTGCAGTTCGCATGCTTAGGTCCATGTGCCTCAGCAACTTCGTTATCTTGGCAAGCGCCTGGGACCTGATATCTTGCAGAAAAGGTTTGAGAGAGTGAAACCCAAGTCAGGTCTTTGCAAGGGTGCCCTCTTGCTGGTGTCCCCACTGACTATTGTTGTCCTCTTGACCCTGAGCCCCAGGCCCTGTAGCCCGCAGCCGACAATTCGTGATAATTGCATTCAACAAGGCAACGACACCTCCGACTTGGCTGACGTTTGGGCTGTGAGGGCGGCCAGTGAGCTAGAGTTGCAGTTGCTCGGCTGCCCAGGTGGTTCAGAAATATACCGTATAGGGATGATACAGGTAGCAGGAATGAGGGTCCCTTCTGTTTGTTCCTTCTTTCTGGCAGGGTTCAGGATTCCTTTCAGAGAGCAGAGCAGTCCTTTTGTTCAAGTTCGGTGCTCCGGCCTCAGGTTGAGTTCGTTTCTGGCCTTTGGGAGCCGAGACCCAACTTGCCAGGGAACTGGGCGCTCCCTTGGGGAGGGCTCGTCCTTGCCTTTTCAAGGAGAAAAGCTTGGCTCCAAACTCCCAACCTGGGCCTCCACTTCCGAAAGCCGTCCAATACTTGGCAAGCAATTTCTGACGCCGAGGCTGCGTGGAGTGGCAAAGGTGGAGACTTTGCTCTCTTGTAGATCCGGGGTACTCCAGGGCTTTCATCGAAGCTGGGTAACATGTTGGGTTTCACAACTGCTGCGTTTGCCGGTTCATCTCCCTTTCTGGTCGATGTACATGCTGGCACTTCACAAATTGTTGCTCTCTACTTGGAACCTACTTGGAACCTCTTGGAACGTATTTAAGATCACCTCATGGCTCTGCGGAGGCTTTGGCAAAATTTGGTCCCTGGTCCCTGATCACGAGGTCCTCAGATACTGGCAGACAAACTACCCCCAACAGTCAAGGAAATGCTAGAAGAGGCACCTCAATACATGTGCGGGCTGAGTCTGTTGGAACAAGCCAGGTGCGCCACCATTGAAATATTACCTCTGCCGAGGCATCGGGTCTGATTCATCTTTGCTTCAACTCAACCCCCTTCGCCCTGAGACCCGGACCCCAACTTCAAACCCAAAAACCTAAGCCTTAAAGTCCCACCCTCGTCAGATTCATCCCGAATCCAGCTTCAAGGAACAGTGCTGGGCTGTGATCATGGTCTACACGTGCTCCAGCCTGGACTGTGTTTTCGGGTTTATAGGGTGCTTCGGAGCCAGCAAAGGGGGAAATCTGCAATTTCCCCATGTGCCAGGGGCTTCGAAGTTTGGGCTGTCAGGGCTACAGCTTCGGGCTTGGGGGGTTTAGTTTTCCGGGCTTCGACTGAAACCTTACTATCGGTGAATTCGTGGGGTTTGACAGCAGTACCACAATTTCCAGTATCTGACTTTTCCTTCAGTTCTGAGGCGGTGGTGTTGGGTTCGGGGTTTGGCTGCGAACAGTCAACTCCCTAAGAGGATGTAGGAGGAATGCAACCCCGACCCAAGGACCTCTTAGCTCCAAGTACATTCCAAGTCCGAAAATGTTGGACGTTGCGCCCTGGCCACCTTCTCGACCTGCTCGAAGCCTCCGATCCCGGCTTGTGCTCTGTCAGCGTCCTTTGAATGACCCAAGCAGTCTTCTACATCTTTTTCCAACCCAGGCTCGTGATCTTGAACCTGCTTTCCCTGCTTCTGGCATTAGTTCGCAGCGGAGGTGCCACTGGGTTTGTTAGTACTCGGTCGTATGAGTCGTGACTGTGGTGATCGCAGTCGCAGTTGTGATAGTGATAGTGATTTCTGGCAGTAGCAGTAGCTGCATCGGCAGCAGTGGCAGTAGCAGTAGTAGTGGCAGTAGCAAGTAGCCTTGGTAGGTGTGGCAGTTGTCGTAATAGAAGCACTCGCAGTCTAGTCTGAGTTCTCCTGCGAGGAGAAGGATGCAGTGGGTCGGAGAAAGAGCAGAAGTCAGAGTAGCATGAGTATTGTAGCAGGACTGGAAGGAGAAGTAGACATCAGCTGTAATCAGGAATCAGGTTTGGGTTAAAGCAGATTTTAAGCCAAACCTGAGGTTGGTTTGGACTACCCCACCCCAGGCTTGCTTCCGGATTTAAGCTCATGTATTCTTCTGTGGGTTGGCGCCGGTTTTAAGCCTTCCGCAGCGATGGGACAGTACGACCGGTCAGCTTAAAACCGGTCTCGAACCCAAACAAGAGCAGAATGGCTTAACACCGGAAGAAATCTCGTATTCGCTCTGCTGCAGCTTGACTCCGGGAAGCCGCAGGCCCAGACTCAGCTTAAAGCGGGTTTCAACCCTCCTGGCACACACCCCTACAGAGGCTTCAAACCGGTTTCAACCCTCCTGGCAGACGCCCCTAAACAGGCTTAAAACCGGATTCAACCATCCGGGCAGGCTGAAACCCGGCTTGAGGGCTCCTGGGCCAACCTCATCTAAAAACCAGGCTCTCTACTTCAGTTGTGAAGATTGGTCACTGGCTTCTAAACCCTTAACCTCAACCCTGAAACCTGAGTGAGACCCACAAAGATGTTTCCTCGAGACCACTGCAAAACTCGAAACTGCTTGCGATCCTGGCTCTAGCCCGGAGAGATGGTATAGGAGAGGAGTAAGTGTGGGCGGAGATGCTGTTCTTGTTTGGCCAGTTTTTGTTTGTACTGGATCCTAAACCCTCAACCCTGAACCCTAAACCCTAAAGAGTTTTCCAGGTTGTTAGCACTGAACTTGGGGGTTTACGGCCTCGGAGTTTTGCAGGCTTGGGGGTGCAAGGGAAAGTTTTTGGGTTTAGGGGTTAGGGTTCTGGTGTAGGGTTGGAGGACGCAAGGAGTAAGCAAACCCAATCGGCTTAAGATTGGTTTCAAGCTCACCGGGCCCAGGCAGAGCTTAAAGCCGGTTATAAGCCGCGCAAGACCCCAAGGTCTTGCTTGGCCCCACGGTAGCTTAAAAAGGGTTTCAAGCTCTTGAACAGAGACCGTCCCAACTAACCGAGCCGCCGGCTTAAAACCAATTTTAAGCCGATTCTGATTCCAGATTCCAGCCGGGCCCAGGAGAAGTAGGTCTGACAGGAATACTTGGAGGTCCTATCAACTGGCTCAGCCCCGTTTTGCCGTTCTGGCCCGCAAGCCTGGGCTGTTGTTCAGTTCCTGAATAGCCCTGAGTTCACCCTCCTTGCCCGGTCATTCAATCCTACCTAAATTCTCCGGAATCCGACGTCCTCAATTCAGAGATCCAGCATCATGCATGCTCCCGGAACTCTTGAAACCTCACTTCACTAAGCCACAAGGAGATTCAAGCAAACTGGAAAGTTACAGACCCATCGCGTTGCTTCAAACTTTCTATAAAATCATTGCTTCCTTAATCAAAAAGAGCAAGTGAATAATAAAGACTCGATACAAGTCACGCGATATTCGTCGCACGCAGATTGCAGGATATAGCTGAGAAATCAGGAGACAACATGGCCATCGTTTTACTGGACTGGGAGAAGGCATTTGACAAAGTTGATCGTTCTCGCCTCATAGTAACGAAGGCAACTCCAAGTTCGTCACACAGCAGTGCGGAATACGGTAAGGTTGTCAGCTATCACCTTATCTGTTTTTACTTGTGATTTTCACTAACATGAAAAAGAGACTCGAAACCGCGACAACCAATTTCAGGAATACACTTTGGCGAAGTTCTTTATGCGGACGATACCCTGATTTTCGGAAATCACACACACACAATCTCTGAACAAACTGCTGGCAGAAGTCGAGAAAAACTCTTGGTATCACAACGAAACTCAACTACGACAGATGCATCAACCTGACACCCAACAGACGTATATGAACCATAAAATACCGAGTTGGCACGAATGTACCGCGCCAACACCAAGCTGTGTACTGGGGATCTCTCCTGACAGACAGTGTCAACAACAATGCAAGAAGTTCTGAATGGAATGGCTGTGGCTTTCAAAACAGCCAAGCGAATGAACATATTTTGGAACAAAGCGAACACTAGCAGCAAATGGAAGTTGCAGGTGTTCAATGCAATTGTAAGTTCAAAGATATTGTACGGGCTTGAATCCATACAGTTGACGCAAGATGAGCTGAACAAGTTGGATGCCTTCCAAATGAAATTTTCAGACGAATGCAAAATCCACCAACTCATGTCCAGAGAGCCCAAACTAACAATAGTGTCATGAACAAAATCAAAAACCTATGGATTTCAGGCTCAAAAGCTCTCGGAATGCTGGAAATGTCAAAGATAAAATTACTACGACACATACTCAGGGCTGACAGGTACGACCCGCTAAGACAAGTTCGATTCGAATTTGGAACCACTTCGCGGCGGATACATTACTACAGAAGAATATGCAGACCAAGAGCTGGCTGGCTTCAAGGAACAACGAAAGATGCCTTGAAAGCATGCAGAAAGCCGCAAGCAAACATACCGTCAGATCTAGATCTAACCCTCCTACAAAGCGCTGCAAAGAACCGTCTAAATAGACATGATTAGCAAACCAGCCAAACAATCGCCAAAACACACCTATGAAGATCATCGCTGCACAGAAAATTGGACAATTACGCCCAAATCGGTCTACGGGCTTACACAGTAAGTACAAAGTAGTTCACTGGGTTACCACGAGTCTCTGATTACATGCCTCTTGTACAGATACAACCCCTGTGTAGTTTCCATGTTCGAGTTTTTTTCACCCGTGCCGCGCTCCTTTTCTTCGGATTTGGCGCTGAGTGTGTGAGTGAGTGATCGCAGCATTTCTTGCGCCTGCTGGAAGCTCACAGGTGCCGCCGCAACGTACGCGATGCTCGGCTCGAGCAGAAGGTTTAGGCTCCGGGTGTGGGGCCTAAAGGCAGGCCTAGAGGGTCAGAATTTGGAGAGTTGATAGCTCGTAGGGGCCTCAAGACTCTGGCGCCTCGATCTTCCATTGTATTCTCAGAGGGAGGGAGTCTATACGGCACTTTACAGAGAAGCTCCTTTACATATTGTTGCTTCAGGTAGCACAGGAGTCTTTGGGGTCGTGATAAACTCCCACCGCAGTGATCTGCCACGCAGGTCTCGCGTGCCCGCTAGTACCCGAAACAGTGATGATGCAACGTTCATTGTTGGATGTCATGTGCGGCGAAAAGAACGCTATACAAGCTTCATGCAGAGCTTGAGATAGAAAAAGAACAGATAAAGAACGCATCAACGCCCATCTGCTAAGAGCAGCCAAGAAGCAGCCAAAAAACCCTAAAAATTGCTGTCTCGAGGACCTGGCTGCCCCAAGGCCTCCAGCGCTGGGGGCTCCCGGCAGTCTCGGCACTGAGCACCTTCATCTCAGGACTTGGCCGGGGGCTCCGTTCAAAGTCATCACAGAGATACCCTCTCAGGTCTAGGGCGCCGCCTTCTTGTATGATTTTGTCTCCTTGAGTTGTAGGCACACACTAGCCTTCATACATGTCAATACCTGACGAAAGCTGTATTCTTGTGCCGATCCTTATAATTGAAGTTTCTGTCTTCCCCCAAGACCGGACGAACCCTTGGCAGGGTTTCAAGACTGAGAAGTCCACTGGGAGGGCATCTTGCACTCGATTTGTGCCATTTTTTGTCCGGCTTGTGACTATTTTTTGTTTCTCGCTCGCGACTCGTTTATTCTGCATGTCTTCGCTTGTGCATTCTGTGGCCTGCACTGAGAGCCAAAAACTCCTACCCCGTAGATTTACAGCTTTCCGTGCTGACCTTTGTTGCACCTGTGGCTTCATGATGGTGGTTTTGATGATCTGGCATACTCTCGCATTTTGCGACTCCCCCGCATGCTCTGCGCTGCTCGATTACACCTGGATTTCTGCGACGACCTCGAGTACTGAGCGCGGGGGACACCTAGACGTTTGGCGCATTGGTTTTGGCGGGTTGCTGCGGGTTTTTGTGGTTGTGTTTGGTGGTGTTTTCGGTGTGTGTTTGCTTTGGTTTTCGCGCCTGCGACTGTTTCACCTCCAGTGTTGAGACCCACAAGAACGGCCTACTGCGCTGCTGATGTAGTAAAGAGGCGTCGGCTCAAAAAAAAAAATCCAGAAGGATGGATCCTATGCCCTTACCTACACACCGAACACTAAACCACTAGACCCTTAGACCTTAAGCCCGATGCCCCGAACCCTGAAGCCTAAACCCTAGAAGACCCCCAGCCCTAAAGCCTAAAGCTAAGCAGCCCTAAAAGCCGAAACACGCGGGCGCAGTGTCAGCAAAGCCAAACAGCAGCAGCAAGCCTCCAGCAAGGCTATAGTGTGCATAGAGCACTCAGGAGTAGACCCCAAGCCCTGAACACCCAATGAATGCCGGAGGACTGGTCGCACGTTTTCGTTTCACGCATCTGGTCTTCCCTGGCTGGGCTGTGCTGTAAATGAGGTAGGGAATTTGTCGGAGGGTGCGCTCAGTACCACTTCCATAACCCTGAAACCTTCAAGCCCCGCAGGCCATTAAACTAAGTAAGTATATAGCAGGATCCCTAATCCTGCATCCCGAAACCTTTTTGTGCTCCTAAGCCCGAATCCTCAACCACCCTCTGAGTCCAAAGCCCCTCTCCCCCCCCCCCCCCCCAAAAAACCCCAAACAGTAGGGCTTGACAACCCGAAACTCCTTCAAGCTTGAGGCTGCGCTGGAGCAAAGCTCAGTCCGCTGCTGCTCATCTGGAGGCCTCCAGGGCTTGAGATCCCAAGCCCTGGGCGGTTTAGGTCATCAACAGTAGGCCCTCAAACCCCCATGGCGGCCAGTTTCTTTGCTGCCTTATACGGGGTATTCATCTTGAGAAGCTCTAACGTACAAGATGCCTGCTGGGTGCAGGCTTGAATGTTTTCGGGCAAGTTGCACAGCCGAGGTTCCAGAGTGTGCGACGATGGAGCATTACGAGACTAAGGGCCCTTGCGGGAAACCTTGTTGAATGCAAGCCCTTTGCGTTGCAAAAGGCTTTCCGACAGGGATCCTGATGTAGAAGGTCCCCCTCCCCAAGCACATGAGGGTTTGTTAGCTGGCTTGCGCAGGCGCAACATCCTCGGTTCAAGCCTCGAAACCATGAAATCCTCTGAGCAGGCAGAGATTTGGAAATTCCGCACGCGTGTCAGCGATGCTCGGCACAACCAACTGAAATCCGATGCAAGGGCTTCCACAACCAGGGAAGCTAGCATTCTAGATCAATAGACCTTAACCCTCCATTTGCCCCTTCCAAAGTCCCAAAGATACTGCTCTAGTTCTTGGTCTGGTCGCTGGTCTCCGCATGTCCACCAACGTTTAGCTTCTTAAAACCTCAAACTTGAAACTTGGCCAGAACAGTGGGCCGCAGATCCAGAGATCTCCCCCCCCGTGCCGAGGACTACACAGTGGTGGGCGCCAGCATCTTGCTTTGGAGTGGGGGCAAAGGCAAAGGGGGCGGCGAATAAGTCACGGCCAGTCGCTTTCGGAGGAGCGTCCAGCTTGGATCGGCGCTCAGGTGAGTTGAGGCAAGGCTTCGGACGTGAGGCAATGATCCAAGCTGGAACCCCAAGCCTTAAATTCCAGCCTCCAAGGCATCTCCAGTGCTTCGGCGGCATTGTGCAAACCTGGGCGGATCTTGTGTGCTTTATCACACCTGTTTTATGCGGTCCTAGTGTACTAGGTGTCTCTGTTGCGCTGGTGTAGGTTGTCCCCAACGTTTTAGGGGCCAAGGTTGAGGGTCTAGGCTGGTTTGGGATTGGGCCACGAAGAGGTTGAGGATCGCGCATGGATGGAGAACTCACTGAAAAGCCTTTGGGGAAGCAAGCTCCGTGGCTTCTGGGACAAGAGTCTGCCACACCTATGGGTATGGGCCGCAAAGCCAGTTTGGAGTAGCCGAAGTTTTGAGTAGCCGAGCTGTTGGCTTCCGGTTTGAACCAAGAAAACGCGTGTGAAAACTCGAAGCTCCGGTTGGCCCCCGAAAAAGAAACATGTAGACCGCTAGAAAAGCACCATGTACCCACAATCCCATGTTCTCCAACCAGCGTCGGCAGCGTCGGCAAAAGAAGCACACTACATATACTCCCTGCCCCCAAACCGTGTGCCGAGCAAGTATGACGAGTACAGCTTCAAAGTGGTGCTCTTACGAGAAGTGGACCACAACGCTCGACTTTTCTCCATCAGGTGCTGAAGCGGAGGAGGATGCCGGGCGTACAAAGGCGGAGATGGGCCAGGTGGGAGACTTTACGCGACTTTTGCAGTCCCATTGTTTCTGGTAGGGCCTTTCTAACCCTGTTGCTCAGAGCTTCAAGCGGCATTGCCTTGATGTTGCACTTCAGGCTTCAGAATTTCAGGGCGTATGGTGGATTTTTTGGGAGGTGTCCAGTGACATCCCCGCTGCTCTTCGCTGTTACGCTAACAGCTCCCACGAAGGCAAAAGAGGCTAATAAAAGTTGAAGGTTGCACGCGCCCTAAACTTTCATTCGGCTGGCCCCTGTGCCAGGTCTTCACTCGCGAGCGCAAGCAGGCTCGTCAGGATGTCAGGTTCACAGGTTCACGCGATCTCGCGTTGAGTGTTTAGGGCACTTATGTGGACTTACTTGATGCTTGTTTGACGAGCAGTTGATCGATCCATTTATCATGTTCAGGAGCTTGGGGTTTTAGATTTAGTTCGGAGAACTAGGGCCGCAGAAGCAGAAGCGTATGGTAGACGTGGACATCAAAGTGCATCAGTCGCAGAAGGTGAGAAGCAGAAGGCAGCATGCTTGCTCCTTGAGTATTATCATCAACCCTAGCGCCGCTTATATTCGTCCTACTGATCTTGGACAGGAGGATACCCGCAACCTCTTCCGTTCGAATGCCCGGGACCTAGAACCTCCGGGCTTGAGTGCTGGCCCAATCTTGCAGGTTGTCCCCTGCGCTCGACGCTCTGCCACACATTCCGTCTGGGAGACGTGGCCGACGGGAACCGTCCTGCTGTTGTGCTTTGCTTCTCAATGCTTGCATGCTTTCAGGGCCGGCATGCCCCTCATTCTTGCAGAGGCGATCCCTTGCGTTTTGGGCGACAAGCCCTCGAAGAACCCAACCTGTCTTTCTCGGGGCAGTTCCGCCTCCTTCGATGCCTTTCTGATGGTGCAGGGACCATCGCCCACCACCCGTCGCTTTTTGATCAGCTCGGAGAAGAGTAGCCCTTGGGCAGGCTACGCTGATGTGAAGTGCTCTCGCCTGACCTCTGCCCGCAAAACTTCCAGCCCGTCCTGGCACTACCTCATCCGTGGTATTGCTTTGTCTGCGACCGTTCTCCAGCGCGACGCAGGTGCCATGAAATCCGAGCGCCCCAAAAAATATTGCTCCTGGTCCTTGGTGATGTTGAGTATGTTCCAGGGCTTTGTACATCCTGTGCCCAGGTCACGAACATCTTCAACTCAGCCATGGAGGAGTGGCTCAGATGGATGACAAGTAGGTCGGCCCACTGAACGCGATCTGTGATGAAGGGTCAGAATCCTAGGCTTGCTAAGGACACTTTTGCACGAGTAGTGTTCCCAATCCATCTCCTGTTTTGGCCTGGCTTTGTGCGCGGTTTGCTTTGGTGCTTGGCAGTCCAGCGTCTGCGTCCTCCATACCAGCACCCTCAATTCCAGAATTCCGTGACTCAGGATGGGCACCAGCTCCCTGCACAACGGCGGGCACGAAGCTTTGGCAGAACAGCATGCATTGGGTTGCCTCTCTTCCCCCATCCCCCCGCCCACAAAGAGCAGAGTACTCAGCCGAACGGAACGGAACGCCGGAACGGAACAGGGGCAGGTCCCATCGGCATGCTCCTGGTCAACTCAGGGAGCGAGAGTCGGATCCTTACGCCGGGTTACATAGCTGGGGCAATTACGAGAGCTCCCGCCGAGCTTTGGATCAGCGAATAGCTTGGCCGAATCTGTGGCATGTGGTGGGGGAGCCCCACAATCCGATCCACTTTTTGGGCGGCTAATTCCCGGGCTCATTTTGGGAGCGATGGGTGGTCCAGCTGGTGCTCATGATGCTTGGCTCGGGGCCGACAAACGCCAAATTCGACACCTTGGGCCTAACTCGACACCTTGGCCTCCGGGTAGTTGTGCATGGCTTTGGGCTTGAATTGAACAGAAGCTTGAAAGGTCCTGGGAATTCGTGAGCAATCCTTACGTGGAGCTCTTGCCCCAGCTAAACCCTTCATCCACCAGACCCCCTCGACCTACCCCAGAACGCCTTCCATGAAGCTTCCCGTCGTCGTCGTTGGGGCTTTGCTGAAGGGCAGTAGGAATGAGGAGTCAGGGTTCGAACTCTACGAGCCTGCCAACGTTGCCCCATCTTGCTGAGCTGAGTTCTCTTCCTTCCTTTTTCTGGGCGCAAGTGAGATTCCTTATTGGAGTGGCTGTCCCTTCACAGCCAGCCGGCTGTTTCTTCCTCATGACTTCCCATTGCCTTTTCCTCTATCCTTGCTCTTGCCCGTCTAGCCTTCAGTCCAGGAGCATAAGTCCAAGCTGGATAGCAGATTGCTCTCCCCTGCCAGGCACGCCCCACTTAAGCCACCTTTTGTCCAGGACAGTTCGGCAGGCAGAGTGGGATGGTGAGTTCTCTTTCAAGACCCCACTGTTATCTACAGTTGGAAGGCCCACAATGTCCACCGCGAGCAGTTGCTGTTCTCAAGAACTGTTCCTCCGATCCCAGGACAAGCTCCCGAACCCTGCGCTGGGAGCTGAGATCCGGTTCCCGGGGTGTTGGGGTTTGGTCTTGAAGACTTCAAGTTGAGGTGTAGTTGACCAAAAGAGGGGGGGGGTGCAACTTCTCGGTGCTTCAGAAGATGTTCCAAGCATTTTGGGGATGTCGGTGGATGTCACGAGGCTCAAGGTTGGTCATCGGGTTGCAACTAGGCTCCACCTGCCCAAGCACTAAATACTCGAAGTTGCTGTGTTTCTCTCTAACAGTTCGAACAACCTAAGCCCCAGAGTCTCACCCCGTCGACCCTGGGCCCTGCACCCGGCGTGTGCAGATTGATTTCCCGTCGCTCCTAAGTTCTTTCAAAATGTATACGTGTAGAAAGACGAAACCGTAGGAGACCCTAAATGCCACAAACCCAAGGCTTCCCAATGTCGGCATGAAAACTCGGCCATTTCCCGGACCTCAACCCTAAACCCTTGCAGGACCGGGCACGGCGACATGCCTCAGACTTGCTCTTGGTGCTGTTGCTGTTGTAGCCGAAGGCCCCTCGGGATGTGTGGATGGGGGCGAACATGCACAACCATGAGCTTGTTTTTAGCTGACGGCAGTGTAGGTTTAGACCCTGGGTGTTCTGGCTGTGGGTCGAGTACGCAGGTTCCAAGCTGTTATGCTCCTGGGTGCTTAGCTCTCCTGGGTGCTCTGGGCATACGAGGTCTTCAAAAGTCGTATTGCAATCTTGATGCTCAGTGGCAACTGGCAGTTCTGGAAAGATGGCAGGCGCAAAACCGAAACGAACCTAGACGGCTCATGCGGTAGTCTTATGCCCCTCCATGCTGTGTCCTACAGCCCCTCCTCCAGAGCTGAAAACTCTGAAGAGGCCGCCCGAGAAGCAGAACAGGGAGGACTCTACAAAGGCCTGGGTGCGGAGTCACATGACGTTTCAGGGGCAGGGGCCGGGCGAGGGTGATCTGGGTACTCTAGGCCACAGTCTTGGTATCTTTGGGGAGGTCCAGGGGTTCAAACAAGTAGTGATGCTCTACTTGGGCCCACTCCGAAGGGCGCTTGAGTTCAGGCCCTCCCAAGGAGCTGGGACATGAAGGCACGTCAAACTGGGAATCGATCATCAGCGCTTCTGACAATGCCCTCCTAAGAACATGCCTGCACAGTTACTCCTCTCTGGTTCCCCCCAACCCTAAACCCCAAATCCTAAACCCAACCCTAAACCCTAAACTTCCTAAACCCGAAATCTTCAAGCCCAAAGCCGCCCGAAAGCCCCGAAACCCTTTGAGAGTTGCGGCTGGAGGCGCCAGAGCAGAAGGATTTAACCAACTACGGGCATCTAGGTGCCGGCGGGGCTTTTGGCTTTGAAGGGTTCTTTCAGTGGTGAGGTTGAGGGCCGAAGGTTTCAATAGGGGTTTCAAGTAAGGTTAGCGACTTCAGGTGCTGGGCCTATGTACATGCCGTTCGGGGACGGTGTACAGCGCCTAGAGTGGTGATTGCAGCCCCGCTTGCGAAGATGGCTATTTGAGTCGGCAGAAGTAGGTTGGGGGGAGTTAGGATTCACGGTCCAGTCGCCACAAGTATCTGTAGTAGGAAAGCTTTTCGGCCTTCTGTGTCCAGGTGTAAGTGGAGGCAGCTTCTAAATCACCAATTAAAGTTGTCCGGTGCTCGGCGTGTGCGGAGACTGATTGCTTGTGGACCTTTTGGAATGCGCTTGGAGCTGGGGTTTGGGGTTGTGAAGTGGTGACGAACTCTTCCTGCTCGGAGGTCACAGTCTGAGCAAGTCAGGGAGTGTTTCTGTGGCAGAGCATGACGCGCTTCTAGCATTCTAGAGTGCGCATGTTGCATGTTGCCTGTTACTTGGTAGTCCAGGGCCAAGGTAGGGAATTGGCACCTCGTTTCCCTTCAACAACAATCTCAAAACTGCCGCCCTATACATGGCTCTAAACCAACCAGGATTGCCGATAAGGAGCTGAAGTTAAGATACCAGGGCAAGGAAACCATTTTGTTATTTGCGGACTCTTTTTGAAGTCCCCGCGACAAATCTTGTACTCCAAACCCTAAACCCTCGGCCCTTATGTGGTAGAGCAAATTCCCTACGCCCTCAGTTCTAAATCCCCCCCCCCCCGCCCTCCCCCAAGAAGCCCCATAAAATGGGTGCAGGGATCGACGAGTACTACGAAAAGAGGACACTGAAGGTGCTTGCCAGGATGAAGGAGGAGGTGCCTAAGGGTTGATCTTTTTTGAATTCACATTTTTGCTTACCATGGGGCTTTTCGGGTTTTCGGGCTTCATTTCTTGTTAGTTTTTTTTCTTTTTCTTTGGTTTTTGGGCTTCAGGTTGTAGGGCTTCGGTCGGGTTTTCTTTTCATGGGGCTTTGGAGAAACGAGTCGACCACCATAGCCGGGAACCAAATGTAAGCTGGGGCTTCAGGGAAGAAGGCCTGACGAATCCTTGCGCCATTCGAAGTTCGAGTTGCAAGTGTGCGTGTGCACATTTGGCCCCTGCGTGGGCAGTGGATCTTTATTGTCCATGGTTATGGCTCCATCTTGTTTGGGCTCTGCACAAGCTACGCTGAAAAAAAGCATCGGCATACGAACGAACTGCAGCATCACAACATTGAACCCTTAACCTTGTGGTGAGAGCTACTGATGAATGGACCTGAGTGCGGGTCGGTGGCTGGGGTGGGATTTGGGCGGCATTTCGGGCTGTGAAGAACAGGATCTTAGGGGTTAGGGTTGAGGGACGCGAATTTCATGGAGCCGTCCCAGACCAGGAACCCAAATTCCAACTGTCATGGCAACTTCATGGAACAGGCTGGGGGAACAGACTGCAAAGCCTCCAGGGGGTATTATTGGGTTTTGGGGTGCCAAACTCCTTCATCCCAGAGCCAGAAGACTCCAAGATCTCAACACCGCTTGAGGCTCGCTGGCTGACGTTCAGGCAGGGTTGTTTGGAGAGAGCCTTGGCATCAGCAGTGATATGTTGGGTTTAGGGTTCACCTCTCCAGGTTGAATGCCACAAAACACCTCAAACCTTTAAACATTCTTGACAAGCCCTCACGGTTGTCTGCAGCTGAAGCGTAGTCTTTTTCAGGGAAAGTCCGGATGAAGCTTCTGGGCTGGAACTTGTCACTAGCAAATCACGCGGATTGCTTGCTTCTTTCGGACTTACGTGAGGGCATGTAGCTCAAGTAGTCTGTGAGCTTCAGGGCGACTTTGTGATTTAGACAGGAGGTTTGTTGTTCACATGTTTTGGGGGACGAAGGCCTCGAGGTGCAGAGATTGTCGCGCCTTAGTTCAGCATCTTAGCACTAGGCAGTCCCTCGAGCACAAGGCAAAAGCCATGGCTTATCTCGATCCTTTGGAGATGCCTCCAGTCTTGAGCCCCGAAGCTCCTTGCGAGGACCCGTTTCAGTTTAAGTCGTGAAAGATCCTTTCCATTTAGAGCTGTTCAAGTGGGGCTGCATGTATGGCAGCTAGTACAACCTGGACCAACGCACCCCGGATTTGCTCACACCCCGAAGCGCGAAGCCTAAGCCCTAAGCCCCAAGGCTTTGTGCTGCTCTTTGGCACCGCTGGCGTGCTCCTCTCCACCTTTGACCAGACAGAGCTGGCCATGGTGTGCGTCTCAATGGCGGCGTCCTGAGAGTTGAGACAGTGTCTGGTTGAGGAATGACTTGGTGGATGTGGGTTGGCGCAAACGTCTGCACGCACCAATGCAGCCAGATGCCACCCCAAACCTCTACTTGAGATGTCAAGGGGTGAGGTTCCCTAAGATCATGAAACAGCTTCAGATTGATTACAGGGGGGCCCTGCAAGGCCACTCGACATGAAAACTCTACCTGCGTAGTGACACGTTCAGATCGCCGCGCCGGATCCTAGAGTTCCATGATGCCGTTGATGCAGTGACAAGGCTGCGAGCTTGCAATCCCTAGTCGCTCTCCTGCACGCAGAAAATTTCCAATTGGGTGAGAGGGCCCGATATTCGAGCGGCAGTTTGCCTGGTACATCCTGGTACACAAAATTTGAACGCGACCCGTGAAGCAGTAAGTGACCCATGGGCTCCCTCGTTTGTGCGCAGGATCTAGGGGGTCTTTGAATCATCAGATATGTCGTGGTTTCAGACATAGGTTGTTCTGCAGGACTCTCACCTATGTTAAATGAATGTATCCATGTGTTGCTGCCCTGCAGGGCGCCACCCTAAGGACCCTGTTGTAAAATCATGGATCGACCCACAAGCAACGTCTCTCAAGGCGAGAGAGAAACAGAGGAGCTCTTCGAGCCAAGGAAAGATTTCATGCCCTCAGCACACGCCTGGATGCCGCCAACGCTGGTGAGCGCGACATGCCCTGCCCTTAACAGCGGGAGGGTCCCGAAAACCACGAACTTGCTGAAGGTAAGCATGGACATCCATGTAATGGACAAGCAGAGGATCCTAAAAGGTTATAGGCTTTGGGTTCTCGGGGTCCAGGTTTGGAGTGGCGGGGTTCTTGGATGAAGACGGCGATTTGAGGGCCCAGCATGCAAGGCCCTAAGCAAAAAGTATTGACCCCTAAGCCGGGCCCCAATTCTAGAGGCCCGCACTGTTTTAAAACCGCAATCATTTCTTCAATTTGCTTGGCAGAGGATGTGCTGGCACCTTAAGGACGAAAGCCTAAATCCTAAACCCTAAGCCGCCCAAGCGTTGAAGCACTCAAAGAGAGGATATTTCGAAGTTCCTGGGTTGCTGTAAACTCAAGTTATCAGCCGCTGGATGCAATTGTAAAGTTTTCTTATATGGCATATGGTAACTTCCGAGCAGCCCTGGTTTGCGGAAGTCTTCTTGTTGGGTTGTGTGTTGTTTAGGATCCGGCTGGTAGAGTGGCGATATTTGCAGTTCTGTAGAAAAGACAGCAGTGTGTGAACGCAGCGATCTGCTGCAAATGCGGAGGCGGCGACCATGAAACCTCGGCCACAGATCCTGCCCTAGTCTTTGTTTAAACCCAGTCGCAAGACCTCAGGATTTGTGCGTGGCAAGATTGGAGTGCGATGGAGCCTGGGCTAAAACTCGTCCAGTTCAAGTCTACAGCGATGACAAGCCGTGTTCCAAGATTTGTTGCTGCGGGTATGCTAATTAGGTTGGAGGTCCAGGATTTGAGGTTGAGTGAAGGGTTCTTCGTTTTTTCCTGCCCAGGAGTACTAGGCCCGCTATTTACAGAGCGGCCCGGAACCCTAAGACCCAAACATAAGCAGAACCAGCACCAGAGGCCCGCGTCTTTTGCAACTCATGATAGCTTGAACTTATGCTCTTGGGGTGCCTTCTCAGAACAGTACTCCCAGTAAGGACATGACCAGTGACAACTTAAGTTGTCTTACTTTACACCCCCCTCCCCCAACTGTATAGATTGTGATGAACTTCCAAGTAGGGCGCTGAGCACTGAGGAGCCTATGCGGCGACGGTTTCAGTCCAATGTAAGCAGGTCAGCGGCTGCTCAGGGATTAGGATTCCGGGATTAGGGTTTGTGATTTTATCCCTTTGAAGGTTCGGGGATGTGAAGGGCATAGAACTTCGACACAGGGACATGATCCTTTTCAGTAAGCACATGACCTCTACTTCAGGATACGCTGGCAGCAGCGATGAGCGCATACAAACGGTCTAAACCGCGATGTGGCTCGTAAAGAAAGTCCAGCTGGGCCAAACACATTCAGCAGCGGGGTTTTAGGCTTGAGGCTTTGATTACGCAGTTAGTGTCAAAGGGCTTGGGGTTGAGTTGTGATGCTGAGTATTGAGTTTGTATCGCAAGCCTTGTACTGAGGGTATCACGTTCAGGGCTTGCGCTTTAGGCTGGGCCTGAACTGGCCTTAAAGAAGGCCCAGCAGAGTCGGATTGCCATTCTTGCCTTGCAACGTCCTTCTTCGCAACATCTGCTATCGCCCTTGCCGAAGATCTTTGGCCCTGTGCAGAGGCTGGTTTTGACCACCGAAGGTGCACCTTGGCCTGAGGTGCAGCGCTTTGGGGATTTTGAGCTGATGTAGGGTTGCCGTGCCCATGGCATGTCTCTGGACTTCCTGGCCTCTACCTCTGCCTGGCAAGGTGGCTCTCTAGGGCAGTTCTGGGACCTGGACGGAGAGATGCGCAGACGGAGATTACTCTAGTTTAGGGCCGCGCCAATCGGTATCGTGGAGAATGCCCCCAAGGCCTTGGGCGACCGCACCAGGCTGTCAACCCCGACTTTCCTAAACCTGCGGCATGATTCCCCGAAGTCTTGAGGCACATGTGATCTGAGAACCCTCAGCCCTAAGCCCTAAGCCCTAAGCCCTAAGCCCTAAGCCCTAAGCCCTAAACCCTAAACCCTAAACCCTAAACCCTAAACCTTGACCCTTAAACTCCTACACTAAGATAACTTTACACCCCTCACACTTGAAGTCCAGTCAAGGTTAATGTAGCGTTAACGAGCGCAGCCACGGCGGGGGTGCGGCAATCGCTGGCCAAGCACCTCGGTCTGGGTTTAGGGTTCAGGGTCTAGAGTTTAGGGTTTGGGGTGTAGGGTTGAGGGCTACCACATATGGCGAAACTGTTCGCCACCATAGTTTCCTATTTACCCCGTAGGTTCTTGTGCGCATGTAGTAGTGGAGGTTCAGAACTTCATTGGGGTTTAGGGTTTAGGGAGTTCCAGCTGAACAATGCAATTTTCCAGTCCTCCGTTTTTGAGCATCAACAGGTAAGTTGGTTGATTCATCACTTGCAACGATTCTTTCATGGTATGTTCTCTACGCGGGTCAAGCCGAAGTAACTTATATCATTTCTCAGATCTTTGCAGTTTGGACTGCCGTGAAAATGACGACGATAAAATACAAACTGAATCGAGGTTGATTTATCTTTCGGGTTCGAGGTTCATGCCTTGGGCTGGCATCGGACATGATGCGTGCTGGACCACATCCTCCCATACCCAATCAAACCCATCCGACTGCCCATGTCTAGAAACTTTTTCAGGAAGCCTTGAAAGGCGCTCAATCTTCTCAAAAACCTTTCTTTTTGAACAGGCTTCCTGCTTGAACTGACATTCTACATTCGTTCACGTTGAGTCTTGGGTATTCTCGGAGAACGAAGTCTCCACTTTGAATGCTCCCCTACAGCCGAACTCGCTTAGCATTCTATTCGGCCCTGAATGATCACTTGCATATGACGGTTATAAGGTGGGTTGGAGTGCCCACCCTAGACCACTCAAGGGCCTAGCGCTGCAGGTGTCCAGGGGATCGCAAGTGTCCAGCTTGTCAGGATCAAGCTCTAAACCCTAGACCCCTAGACTCAAAAACCCCCAAACATCTGCAAGCCCCAAACCCCCCTAAACCCTTGTAAGCCCCCCCTCAACCCACCCCAAAGAAGGCTCCCCAAAAGCTCCCAGAGGAAGCCGAGCTGAAAGCAAACGGGAGACTGGCGCACGCGCCTCGCCGTCGCGCGAAGCCCCGGTGCCAACCGAGGCCTTTTGAGGTGCGGAGCCCGAAAGTGTTTTTTTTTGTTGAGTCAGGGGGTTTGGTGGGGGGTTTAGGTGGGTTGTTTTGGGGTTTCTGGGCAGTTGGGGCAGGCCATGTCGGTCGCACCACTGCCGGTGTGGACCACAACAGCCCTAAACCAGGTGCCTAACCCCCTAAGACCCCTCAATTCTTCCACGATGAGGAGCACCAGCCAAGCAGCGTAGCCTGTTGCCAACCAGTCTGCCAGTCTTCATAGTTCAGCTTTTGGGGGTGGCATTCGAGAGGCTTCCTATCACATCACAGCTCGCAGCATGTTCTGTGTGATTCTTTCTCAAGAGTGTTCAAGTTCTGGACTCATCCAGGAAGTAGCTGACCCTTGAAGTCAGCACGCAAGCTCCGATTCCCGGCAATATGACGTGCTCTGCGGGCTTCTCTTTGAATGGGCACTCCCGGGACACTCGCCGGACTCTCTGCAGGCTTCTCCCGCGTACTCGACGATAGTCCCTCTCTGCAGGCTTCTCTGGGCCCTGACGACCCCTCTTCTATGCGAAATTGATCTGCACAGGGGCCAGATAAATCCAGGAGTGACTCTCGCATATATAAGCTCATGGCGTTCGAGTGCGCATGGTTCACCACCTAGGCAGTTGGGGCGTAGGGCTCGGCGGTTATTTGCAGACGTCCAGGCCCAACGCAGCTCGACTTGTCCTAGGACCATCAAGCTTTGCATCTGGGATTTAGGAGGATAAGGTCCTGTACGGAGACAAGGTCCCAAGTGATCGACCATGACTCCAGTCCTCAGTGTTCTTGGGAGGTTCCTTGCATCTTGGCCCGCGGCTTTCCACGACGGTGTGATGCAGCCATCTGATACATATTCGCATTTTCAACTTATGGCCCAGCCTGGTCCCCATAGGGACCAAGAGACGCGCTTGAGATTTTTGAAGTTTAACACTCATAGGCTCCTGGCTCTGAGACCATTCTGAGACCATGGCACCCTATCTGCCTGAGTCATCCGGGGCAGGCCTCCCCTTCTTATGATCTGACGAAACAGGCATGGGGTCACCTGTCTTGGGGATCAGGGATACGTCGGTGCATGTTGACATGGCTTGCAATCTTTACTGACTTGGCATGTGTTGCGATGTGGATGGGCATTTCTTTGAGCAAGTTCGCCTGTACGGTCTAGAATAATGCATCTGCCCTGCGAGCATTGGATAAAGAGTCCGACCTCTTCCCTAACATTAAAAACTTGAACCTCCCTCTCCCTCCCTGACCTGTGTGAGATGGTGAAGAGCCTCGTGCATCAGATCGCTCGGCATGGGGCTGGGCAACCGCTCAGGGCGCACTTTGCAGCTTGCAGCCAGCACTTCGGGTTTATGGCCTTCAAGGTTTCGAGTGCAGGTTAGTAGGCCTCGTGCAGCCTGACCATTTTTCGGCGATGGCGCAAAGCACGCTAATCTCGCGATCATTGTGTCCCAAGCTTCACGCTGGCTGATGCGCACTGGTGCGGTAATGCGGCGAACAAGCTGCTCTGAATCACGAGTGCCAGCAAGAACTGGGCTTGCAAGCTTCGGCAGCAAAGTAGGCGAGCTGCTGCCTTCTGGATGTTAGGATGATGTCGAGGGTTTGAGTTTGCATGCCAGCCTAGACCCTTAAACCCTAAACCCCTAAACCTGAAATCACAGAAATCCTAAAACCCCGAACCCGGAACCTCTGTTGATCCTAATCTGACGGGCTGATCAGCACAGACCTGAGATCATCGTCCATCATTTTCCAGCTTCGCTTTGGGTCTTGGCCCTACTAAGCATAACATGTGGGCTTGTGACAAGCTTTGGTGGTAGGTTTTTTTTCTCTCCCGACCTGTAGTGGAGTTTCGGATTCCCGGGTGCCGGGGCTGCGTGACACTTAACAGAAAGCTTGGCACGACGTGAATGGGTGCATGAAGCTCAGCTTCTTGCTGAAAACACCTGTGCAGACAGGGCTTGAATTGGCGCAGTCTCCAGAGGAGCAAGCCTGTTAAGCGGCTGATCCAGGGTCCTCAGCTCTGCGACGGTGGTCTAAGGCTTGTGCTCCTGGTTCCTTTGCTCCAGCCCGGTACGAAAGGCACAACAAAGTCACTTGCCTCCCTGAAAGTGCAACAGCTTGAGAACTGCGCGTATTTGTGTGTTGTTTTCCAATCAAAGTTCTTGTATGCTCTTGTGCCAACATCATCCAGCTCAACCAGTCCGATCATGTTCTGCAGAACTGCAGTTCAATGACAATGCAGACAGGGCTTAAACATTTTGAGGATTTGGATTTGGGCATCATGCCTGTGCAGAGTGCTGCGCCCAGGTCCACCACCTGAACCCTGGAAACCCGAAACCCAGACACCGTACCCGCCGAGCAGAGCTCCAGAACATCCAGGGCCCACTTCTGGCGAAGCTGCCAGTGGAGATCCCCCCCCCCACTGGGCTGCTGCCAAGGGTTTTGGGATCGAAGTCAGACCTGTGGGGCACCGGGTGGTCTTTGTACGCAGAGGGTGGTGTGGACGCATACTTGTCGAATCTCGGAGGCTCATCCCCTAGACATTAAGGTTTTAGCTCTGTGTCTTGAAACCCTGGCATGAGCTCAGTGGAAGTGGAAGCGTTTGCTGCGTGCGCAGGATGAAAAAGAAGCCGGCTGGATTCAGCTGGTCCGGGGGTTGGAAGGGCAGGATAGGTGAAGCAGAAATTTATGGGAGCTTGACGCAAGGGCTGATGCAAAACCTACCCCTCTCCAAGCTCTTGGGTTTACATACCCCACAGAAGACTGTTGGCCAGGATGGGCCATCCCGGTAGTCCCTGAGAGCGTGGATTGCTGTTGGCTGCTTTATCCACCTTTCTAGTGCCTGTCAGCTTTGCCTGTCAAGAAGCAGCAGCAAGAGTCTGCGAGATGGATTCCATTTTTGCATACATGATTCCCGACCGTGCTCCGCTACTCCGGCGCGCGGCCAGCTTATTGGGCGGGTTGTCTTCAGTCTGTCTGCAGCCGAGCGAAACAAAGTCAACCATGAGATCTTGTCCGAAACGCCGATGCAGGCAGGCAGGCATTGGCCGTCAATCGGTGCAGGACTTGGAACCCCCGCACCTTCAACCCCCTTACTAACTTTCGGGTTTAGGGTTCAGGGGTTTAGGTCTCAGGGTTACAACATGAATAGTAACGCTTGCATCACAGGGTGGTGGAAGCGATAGAACAGAATGCGCACAGCTCATTGGGAGAATCTTGAAAGAAAATTGGTCAGGCAATTCGTAGAACCCAGATCTCCAGATATTCTAAGCCATCACATGAGGACTCCTCAAACGAGAAGCTTAATTTCTAGCCCGAGACCCTACAGATCTCTACATACCCCTACTATATGATGCCAAAACAACCATCCCTAAAATCAAATGGTACTTCTTACAATCGAGGCCAAAACTTGTCAGGTAAGGCTGGAGCTAAGTTTAGGGCCTAGGATGTTCACACAGTGAACGTGTGACAGTGACTGTGGTAGGAAGCAGGCAGCAGCAAGTGCAAGCTGTCATTCGCTGCGAGAAGAGTGCTGACCCTTCTAATATCTCCACTGACGGCATCTTGCACATTCAGCGAGATGAGTCATCCGATCGGCGATTTGACCAGAACGTAGTTGCCCAAACAGAAGGTGACACAAGAGTCTGCATATGCAGACAGACAGAAAAACTGAATCATATTGTGCAAATGGGGCAAATGTCTCTCTTGGCAGTTCAGCATACAGACAACAGCATACGCACCCACTGTCATGGAATCTACTATGGATTGAAATTGAAGTATTTACCTTTCAAGTCTGTTTCTTTGTTGTTGTTATTTGCTACTTCCTATATATTCTCTTCCAGAATCATAGCAGCTATGGCTCTCATGCTTTTGGCTTGGCAGAGCATGACAGTTTTGTTCCTGTCGCATCTATGGAAGGTGAACTTTGCGGCCCAGTCAATGCGAGCTCATAATCGTTTGGGCAATGGTATGCGATATACTGCTAACGCCGGCCAATCGGTGTCGATAGCATGGAGGTTTTGGCTGGACGCGAGGGATTGCAAGACATCCGCGAATGCCTCAGCCTGAAACACAAATCCTTCCAAGCAGATAACTTCAAGCACCGAAGCTTTCATTTGGGGGCCAGTTTCTTAAACGCGAGCGCGCGGCACCATGGCTCCCAGGGTTTTCGCTTGCATCAACAGGCTGGTCGAATTTGTCTGTTCTTCGCAAAAACAAGAGGCACCTCTAAAGCTGCACAGACGAAAGCAGAACGTTGAGACTTGCGTTGGCACGTCGCACCATGGCCTCCTTTGAGCAGCGGCGGCGAGACCGGCTCGAGAAGCTGAAGGTCGCCAAGGAGCAAGTTGGAAGTACAACGACGTTCCCTTGCACCCTGCAAGTCCTCCTCTTGTGCGCAGGGTTTGAGATGGTTTTAGGATTCAGGGCTCCTAGGGTTTGGGAACTGTTTTCGCCCCAAGGAGGAGGTGCTCAAGTCCATGTGGGAGCCGCAAAAGCGCGCTCCTCCGGGCAGCCTGCGAATAGCTGTGTACAACGTCCTCGCAGATGCGATGTCCGATGACGGCTTCCTTGTGAGGCTTGGGGACTTTAGGGCTTATGGTACTAGGCTGGGTTTTAGGGGTTTGGGGTAACCTCCGGCTTGGTTCCCCAAAAAGTTGGACTCTTGAGATCTTGCTCAGAAGCTGCCAGGCCCATCCTGGCAGACTGGCCGGCTGGCAGGGACTTAGTCCCGACCAAAGACGGAGACCCGGTGCCCTTCCACCAGCTACTTGCAGACATGTGCCTCAGAAGTCATTCTTGGGAGATAACTTCACCTGTTCATCTTCTTGTTTTGTCCAAAGACCGTACGAAAGCAGAACACCTGCTTTTCAATATTAAACTCACTCCAAGCCTTAAGAGCTTCCCGAGCCGTTGCTCAGAGGCTTGCTGCCAAGGGCAACGTGGATGCACTGCAGCAGTGCCAGACGAAGTACAACCTTCCAAAGTCGAAGGCCAGGCTCCCTAAGATCCACGCTAATTATTGGTGGATGTGTTTTTTTCATGTATGGCTTAGGGGGGCTTTGATTGCAGGATTTGTTCTGTGAAGCATGAAACCCCCCTCCACAGGACAATACACACGCGACCGTGGACTGGAAGGCGAGTTGGGGGCTCAGGGACTCGGGTGTCGGCTTGCACTGGTTTACTTTGAGTTGCCCCGAAGCTCTGGCACTCACCTCCCCTAGCAAGGCGCTCTCAACACTCAAGCCGCAAAGTGTCCCAAAGTGCCCGAAGAGTGCCCTAAGAGTGCCCCAAGACTGCCCTTAAGCCTCAAGCTCTAACTCCCACCTCAGAGGGCCCTTAGCCCAAAGAGGCACGGCTGTCTCAGATGATGTGCTTTCTGGAGTGCTTCTGCCCTGACATCCTGGTCTTCACCGCGCCTTCACTGCAGGGACTGCAGGGGTTTCAGGAACCTGGGCCAAGGCAGGCTCTACTTGTGAGGGTTTGTGTGCCCGTGTGTTGGTGTTTTGGAAATGTTTTTGGATCCTCCAGAACCAGGGCTCGAGGCTCCTGTGTTGTGTTGTGGCCATGGCCTCTGAGTTTGGAGAGCTCAAGTCTGGAATTCCAAGGAAGTGGACCACTACGATGACTTCTTGGACTCCCTGAGGGAGCTCGGCCGCTAGGACTCAGAGCCCTGAAACCCTCTGAAACCCGGGTTACAGTGAGCATGTTGGGGCGCTCGGCAGTTTCTGTGTTCTTTTGTGTAGGGTGGTGTAATCTTGTCTGAGCTCCTGTTTCTTGTCATGTAAGTACGTCTTGACGCACATCTTGGAGGCATCTTGTTGAACATACCACCTTGTGATCCGACCCCGAGGTTACGTCTCGCAGCTGCCAGGCAGCACTTCAAAGTATCGGCCGGCCCACCTTGATAGCTTCAGCGACACCACGCCGGAGAAAGCACGCCACTTCCAGCAGGAGTGGGATGCTCGAGGCGCTGCTCCTGGGTCATTTATGGGCCCTGGTTTTTTCCGAGGTATACGCTCCTTATGATTATATTTTATGTGATCCGGTACACTTTCTTCTGTCATCCTTACGAGGGGGGGCAATTGCTTGTTTATGGCTATACCAAGTAGGAGAGCCCTCTTGAAAGAGCAGGCTTCGCCTTCTTACCCCACCTTGCATCCATTTCGATGCACGTCTACATGCAGAACACCGGGCTGGGAAAGAGGATTCTGGAAGCTGCCGCAAAGACCAAAGATCCTTCCTTAGCACAGAAGATCAAGGATCCCAAGAAGGATCTGCTGTCTAGCTGCTTGGAGTACATAAGGGCAGGGGCCTACTTCTCTGCTTTTGTAGCTGGGATTTGGAGCTTGATGGTGTAAGACATGTTTTTTGTTCCTGCATCATCTGTTAAGTCAGCCTTTCAGAGACAATGACTCAGACATGCAGGAAAGTGGTACCAGCAGTTGCCACCTGGCGCGTCGCGGGTGTTGCTGGAACAGGCAGGCTACAAGGACAACGCAGCGCTGAGAAAAGAATGGCTTTCTTTACGAAACTGCCCCCTTAGAGTTTCTCCCATGTCTTCTCAGGGTCTCCTTGAAAGACAGGAGCCCGAGCGCTTGGACGACATGGGCGTGGCCATCTTCTGGAAAGACCGGCGTTTGGTCGCCACGGAGCTGCGGACGCACACCTACCCAGGCGCGCGATGGGGGAGTTTTCAGGGCTGTTCCCTTACACTAACAGTCCTTAAGAGGGATTATAATGGGGCTAGAATCCCTATTGAGGACTCTTAGCATAAGGGGGAACATCCCACGTTTAGGGTTCAAAGTTTGGCGCGTGAAGGTTTTCATAGGCTTTGGCAGTGGTTCCTTCTTACTTGCTGTGAGAGAAGGCTGACCCGCACTCCAACCTCAAGACCGAGACGCCAGATCCTCATAGTGCAAAAAGCTTTAGACTCGAGGCAGACTTACAGCCCACAAGTATGATGTACGAACCACCAAAGCGAGGACATACCCAAAACTTATTCCCTTGCCTGCGAAAGCATTTTTAGGCGCTAATTTCAGCCCTGTAAACCTTCTAAACCCTTAAGCCCTACAAGCCCTTCCCCCTCGTCGGCCCCCTCCCAATTCAGAGGCGGAGGCAAGGGCTTCATCCAGGTGAAGCAGCTTGGCTAAAGTTGGCTTATGCAAGGCAGAGCTGTGGAATCCCAGAAAATCTTTGGAGGCCGAGGCAAGCTCCTGAGGTCACACAAGCCCCACAAGAAACCCACAACATGTTCCGGTTGCTTCCTTCTGGTTTGGGAGAGAGAGGCTGCAAGATCGTCGAAGTCCGGGATCGTCCCTGGTGGTCATGGGCACTCATCTCAGCAGCCTGGCAGCTGGCAAGATTCGGAGAATGTTTGGGGGGCTGCCTGCTCTGCTGTTTTTGTGTTGGGACGCCTTGGGACGCGGGTCAGAGTTCGGGTGGAATGAGGGTGGAATGAGGGAAACCCGGAAACCCCAAAACCTACGAAGCCTTCCGGTGTGTGTGTGTGTGTGTGTGTGTGTGTGTGTGTGTGTGTGTGGGTGTGTGTGTGGGTGTGTGTGTGGGTGTGTGTGTGTGTCGCCGGGACAGCCAGAGTGACAACGTCCAGGCTCCGGCGACTCCCCGAAGGATGAAGAAGAGCGCCTGACTTGCGAACTTGCCTGCGAAGGCTTGCAGGGTTAAGCTTCCTGGCTGGGGTTGGGGAACCACCTTGAGAACTTTCTAAGGAAGCCCCCCCTTTTCTAGACGTGACAGGCGACAGGTGTTAGGGTTCGAAGGCTTTTTTGTCCGAAGTTGGGGCACGCTGGGAAGTTCTGTAGGACGCGGGGGCTTCTGTTTGCTCCAAGCATATGCTTGATGGCGTGGAGGAGGTTTTCTGTGCGTGATTTTAGGGCTCGGGGCTTGGTTGTCCACGTGATTTCCCTTTTTGGCATGCGGCAGGTGGCTTGATTCAGGCCATTGAAGCAGTCCGCGCTTCCGGCGAGAACCTGGTTGTTTGCATGGATGCGAATTCCGATCCCGCTTCTAGGCCGGCGACAAGTAAAGCTTCGTGCTGGCAAGAGCTCCACCGCGCCACGGGGGCATCTGTGTGGGATGGCTTCTACGACGCAAACGGAGTTTACATTGACCCAGGGAAAGGGCCCAAAGGGCCCAAAGAGTCCCTGGAGAAGCCGGTGACCACCAACAAAGTGCGAGGACCGCAGTCTGCTCAAGCAAAGAAGATTGGGAATCACGCCTATTCCGCAATTGACCACATCTTCTACACGCCGGGCAATCTCAGCTTTCACGAGCATGCGCCTTGCCTCTCATAACGCTAGCTAGCTTTGAAGTCCTTCTGCTCGGTTTCAGCCGAGGTGTACCAGCCCAGGCAGTTTCCGAATGAAGAGAGGGCGCTGGAGGAAGTCCTGCCCTCGCTCAAGGATCCCTCCGATCACTACCCGGTCATCGCGGACCTCATGTGGCAAACTGGAGGTGCAGGTGCTGCAGGAGCGCCCTACCCGCAGAAAGTGGATCCCAAGCCGAAGGGTCCCAAGTCCTGAGAAAGTTGGGAGGCATGAGCGCCAGCTTGGGCGCGAGAACTGAAGACCGACCTGCCGCTCGTGGCCCACGCTGGAGTGTGGTTAGCGTAAATGATACGAATAATACTAATACTCATAGTAAGACAATTGTAAATATAGCACGAATAAGAATCATCATAAACGCGAAGCCATGTAGTCTCACACCTCAGCACTCGGCAGCAGAATGTGACCAACTCTTTCGAGGTGTCTACATTCGCAGAGAGGTGTCCTCAGAAAGTGCTTGCTGCGATTGTCAAATGGGAAGGATCTGCTTGCCAAATTGCCCTGTATCCTGCGCGGTGGATCCTGAATTGGTGGGGGTAGTGATAAGCACACTGCTGCCGCAGTGCCGCCGCTTCTGGGATGTGGTCAGCAAGGGTTCCAGGGGTGAAGTACCGTCCCTGAGCTCCGAACCCTCTTACGTTGAGGAGTTGACCTGGGCCGCCCGCCACGCAGTCATGTAGACAATCTTGTTCTTCCATGCAGCCATTTTCTTGGAGCATTTTGTTCCAGCTTGTTGCAAATCAGCATCGTATCTCGCAAGGCGACTCGGATAGCACATGATAAAACCCTCAAGCCAACCGTTTGAACCATCCTTTGTTCCCGTTCTTTGCACATGCAGCAAGACAACAAGCCTGATGACGAGGCCGGTGTTTTGCGCCGTCTTGTTCTCTGGGACTTGTGACGGCTGGTCCGCCATGTCCGCATAGCCCAAGCAAGCCAAGCAATGGCCCCTTCCCAGGACCCTAAACACCTCAACACCCAAAGCAGGCTGACAAAATGGAGAAAGGCGAGTCGCCACAGGCCGCATCCCGAGAGGCTTCTAAGGCTTGGGGGATACTGGCGAACACACCAACGGTGTGCTCCCAAAGTGAGTGTGGAGAGCGTTCTGAAGAAGTTTCAGGGTGCAGAGATCGCAGACGCTCACAGCTTTTTTCTGGCTACAGGGCCCTCAGTGTTTTCAGGGCCTCTTCCGCGACCTACAGGGTCTGCGAGCTCTTGAGGTTAAGATGGAATGTCATACCAACTTACATGGTAGCACTGAACTGCTGTGCACAGTTCATGTGTCCAGGCTTCACAGCCGCCCAGCCCGCCAAGCGAGGCGCGCTCATGCCCACCAACTCTTGGCCCGAACCCCTGCCTTTTCTATGTTGGAGTTTGTTTTTCCTCAGGCTAGCCGCTAAGCCGAAACTACAAACTTGCGATACCCCTAGCAGCCCTCAACCCCAAAAAGTCATTGGCCTCAACAGCAAAAAAGAAGACTAATTGCGTGATTCAGGGCACGAAGCCCAAAGAGGCAGAACACACCCCAGCCTGAAGCTGCGATGCTATGCCCTGTACCCTATTCGCACCCTAAATACCCGGACCTCGAAGCATCTCATAGCCCCTATGCCACAAACCCCTTCCCTGGCAGGACCTTCCGAAGAAGAAGGACCCGCTGTTGGGGTCCATATGGTCCAGGGCTGTTTCGAAGATGCCCCCAGCATGTCTGCCGTGGGGCTTGCAGGCTTGCAGTTTCGACCACTTTGCGCACCGCTGGGTGCCCATTAAAACAAAGCCTTGTACCACAACCTGCCAAGAAAGCCCACACGCCCTGAATTGACCCAAACCTCAGCAATCCTAATGCCCCGAATTGAAGCGCAAAAAGAATTCGTTTTTGAACGAGGAGAGCGGAGTGTCTTCAAGACCGCCGGCTCCTCAGCATATTCAAACGCGAGCGGCTTGTGATCGGAGTTTGGCGTATGTCTTGGGGGTCGCTTGGCAGAGGCTCAGGGGGCTCCCTCTGGTGCGCCGCGAGAACGGCTCTGAGTTCCTCAGCTCCCAGAGCTTTGAACACTGAACGTCTAGGCCTCCAGAACATGAATCCGTACCTCCTCTCAAAAGACTGAACCCTAAGCCCAAGCCCTACGCCTTGTTGTCCAGCCTTAAACCCTCAACCCTAAACCCTAAGCCGTCAATCCGACTTCGAGGCCCATTAACCTCCATGCCATTGATCCATGCTTTTTAAGCTTTTAGCGAGGCGATCCGGCCAGACAGTCAAAGTGTCCTCCTCAGAATTTGGTGGCTGTAGGTGTTCTTTTCTGGCGGTTGCGAGGCTTCAGGGCTTTCAATAGGGCTTTAGGATGTTCAGCTTTGGGGGAGGAAGAAACAACAACAGAACACCCACAGCTCTCGACTGCTGAACGTGATTCCAAGCACGCGCCAAAACTCCCTCTGCCCTTTTCGCCCAGGCAAAACGGGGGAAAGGAGCAGAGGCGCGCGCGCCTTTACTTGCTTTGGTCTTCGGCACCATCCTCGGGCACCGAAACGCGGGGCCAATTATGGGGTTTCGACCCAGGAGATTTTGAAAGGAGCCCGGCAAGAGCTGTTGGCCCCCGCCCGCGAGGTTCCCTGCAATGCCCTTTTGAAGCAATGCCCCTGGTAACTGCTGTCATGTGCTTTGGGGCGTTGTGCTTTTTTGGGGAGTCAAGGCTTTTCGTCGGTCCCTTCGGCTTTCCCAGGCACATGCTCACTGGCTTGAAGCGAAAGATCCAGAGCCAAACATCCCTTGGAATGCTTGTGAGACTTCTACGCGTGAGGTTCTGAGGACTTTGACGGTTTGAGCTTGTGGGCTTGAGTTGTTGTGCGCAGTTTTTCAGAGACGAAGAAGGAGAGAAGGAGGAGAAGGGGAAAGAGGCAGAGAGACGGACAATGAAAAAAGGACAACTTGGTTCACCAGCGAACTGTGGGGCAGATAGGAGTCTCCAACCAATCACGTGGGATCTTGAAGTCGGGAGTAGGGCGTAGGGTTCAGGGCTGAGTTTCAAAAGCACGTCTTCGTTGCAGGATGCCCGCACCCCGACACAAAAGGCAGGACGTGCTTTCGGGGTCTCGTTGTTTATGTTTTGTATGAGTGGTTGGGTCGAGGGAGGGCATCTGAGGGTGCAAAGCGGGCCAAAGGGGGCCTTTACGTGCCCAGGTTTCATGAGTTGGGGGGTTGATCGCAAATGACATGTGAAGGCTATTCATAGTATTTTGTTATTCATGACATATTATCAATAACATTTTGTCAAGAATACACTATTAATTACGTAATATATTCTTAGTGGTACATCATGAGTAGTATATTCTTTTGATTAATAACATATCATTGGTGATACATTGTTAATGATAACCATAATAATAGTAATAATCTATGTTTTGAAGCATCGTATTACAAAACATAAGCATATCTTACCAAGAACATACTATTGTCAAATATTATTCACTTTTGAATTAGGTGTGGTGTTTTGGCCCTTCTTGACCAGCCCTGAGACTTGAACTGTGCTTGGACGGGCTCCACATCATCAACGCAAGATGTACACAGAACTGATCGCCTTACGATGGGCGCGGGTCTTTTTGTGTCAGTTTTTTGGTGAAGCAAGCTTGGCCCAGGAGATTGAAACGTATTGAAACCCCTGTGAGCCTCCCCTCATTACGAGCGAACTTTGGGGGAGGCCGTGGCCCTCCGGAAAGCCGAGGCAAAGATCCAGGTGCCAGGGCTCGTTTGGCTGGTGGGCCTAAGGGCAGTTTCACGGGCCCTTAGTATGGTCCTTTATATGTCTTGTATAGGGTATATAAGGGGTATATAAGGGGCCCCTTTCAAGATCCCATCTTAACTACCCTAAGAGGGGGGGAAGGGGGGGGGGGGCTTTTGCGCTACCTAGCATTTGTCTCAGGTTGAGGGCCGGTAGAAAATGGCCGGAGGCCTTGAGAGAAAACGGGATTCGGGGCCTCGTGAGGCTTTAACCCGGCCCCCTAAATCGGCTTTTGTCCTTTCGGAAAAAAGAAGGGCATGCTTCTGGACTGTCCATAAAGATGAAGAAGGTCTCATGCCAGACCCTAGACCTAAAAAAGCCCTGAACCGTCTAAATCCCAAGCATCCAAAGCCCTAAACATGATTTTTAGTGAAATCTCCCCAGGGTCCTCAGCTCCAACTCGGTATTTCAAAAAGGAGCTGGAGCAACAGCTCAAGAGCAAGAACACTGCCCGGCAGCTCAGGAAACACGTGCTTGATGGGAGTGCCGCCATATATTGTGTGGCTTTATGAAGGGAACTTTGGAGGTTATGGGGCGCCTTAGACGGGCGCTTCGTGTTTGCTTTGGTGAAAGGATCGTCAGGGCCTGTCAGGGGCTTTGGGAGTTTGGGGCTCGACAAGGACCGAAACTCGCCGCCTTCGGTGCGAGATCAAATGAGGATGCAGGTTGGGTTTCACCACCTTCGACAGCCTTTGGCTGCCCTACGCTTCGAAAGGGTTTCCGGAGAGCTTGACGCCGTTGTATTCGGTTCTTTTGACAAAAGCAAAGTCTCAGGGTCTCGGCACGCGTGGCTGCCCAGGCGACAGCTAGCACGCCCGGCATTGAGGAGGCCGCAGCCAAGCTTGCACGAAGTTTCGATGGGCTGGCTTTCGGGTATCGCGTGGGTTCATGGTTGCTTTTTGGAACAGAGGCTTGTCCCCGGGTGTTTCCACCAGACCTTTAGGACTCCAGGACACTTTAGCTAAGGAGTTCAGGTCATGGGACGCCGTCTCTCTCGCATTGCACCAAGACTTGCCTTTTCAAGCACAGTTGTTCTCAGGTGAAACCACCCCCAAACTCTAGCGACAGATGCTCAACATTGCCGGACGATCTTATGCCACAAGCCTTCAGAGCACTTAATGCCTACAGCGGTCGGGCGAAGGCTTCGCTTAGTGATCCCTGCGCCAGGCAGCCGATGCCTCTACGGCCAAGGCTTGGGATCTTATGCCGCAAGTCATGCGAGAATTTCTCACAAAGCTTAGGGCTCAGGGTTGGCGGAGAGTTGGACAGTGAGAAAAGAGTAACTGAGTTTATGGAACAGACCTGCCTCAGGGGTTTAAGAAAGCAACATGGCCGCCCCTCAGCACAAAAGCTCCAGGAAAACAGCCGAGAAGAACAAGTATAGCGTCATTTTTAGGCGAGGACCTGTCGGCTACGAACTTGGACTTAAGGCAGACGCCCGCAGATTGAGACCGCAACAGAAGATGGGCAGGAGCAGGAGGTCCAGCTGGAAATGCTGGACGCGGAATTTGTTGAACTATCCCTGGCCCCACGCCCACGGCGACTCTGCCATCATGCAGGTGGCAGACTGCATCAACGAGCACTGCAGGGTGTTCAACGAAGAACAATCGGACGCCGTCTGCGTGCCCTTCCGTTTTGGCGGCGACGATTTCGCGATAGCCTTCATCTCGCACGAGCAATCGCACGAGGGCGCAGGCTACAATCTCAAGGATCTTTCGGCTTACCATCCCGATGCTGCACCTGATGCCCAATTTCAATGACGACAACAGGATTGCTATCGCTTCTGCTGGCGCCATTCCGCCGCTGGTGCAGCTCCTGCGCCATGGCGCGTGTGCGACTCAGGAAAGTGCTGCGGGTGCGCTCGGAAACCTGGCGGTCAATGACGACAACAAGATTGCGAAACTGCCGGTGCCATCCTGCACTGCGGCACGCCTTTGGCTCCGCCATGGGCTGCGGGAGCACTCCAGAACTTGGCCGGCAATGACGACAATAAGATTGCCATCGCAAATGCCGGTGCCATCCCGCTGCTGGTGCAGCTCCTGAGCAGTGGGGAGCGCTCAGGTTTGAATTCGCACCTCAGAACTGAAGGAGTATCACGATCTCGGTGCGGAGAAGAAAAGGAAACCTATGGCTTGCAGATGGGGGTTTCGAGAATTGGGCTTCGGGCTTCGGGGCGGCTTTGGAGCGTTTTTTTGCCAGGGTCTGCAAGTTGCCATCTGGTGCCGCCTTTCCTTCGCGTAGTGGGCCCTGCGCCAGGCAGCTGACACCTCTACGGCCAAGGCTGGGGATCTCAGTCATGCGAGAATCTCTTCCAAAGCTCAGGTCTCAGGGGGTTTTAGGGTTTAGGGTTTAGGGAAAGTTGATCAACGAGAGAATTAATATCTTGAGGTTATAGAACCAAGCAAGCAAACATGTCTACTGGGGAAAAGCAAGAATCATGGGCTAGCCCATTAGTATAAATGCTACCGGAAACCATAGCAAATACACCAACAAGCCACAGCAGTTAACACAGGATATTTGCAACAAATTGTTCTTCCAACTCAAGTTAAGCAAACATATCAACAACCATGGCAGACATGGAGCTTCACCCAAAGCTAATTCTAGACAACGGACTGCATTTATCCAACATCCAAGAGAACACGCTAAACTAGCAATCGCTTTAAAGCGATGACTATAGCGCGGGGGGGGGGGTGGGGTGGGGGGTGGGGCGCGAAGTAGCGAGTAGGGGATTCATCTTCTGCCTGCGCGCGGAAATTCGCCGTTCGGTCGGAGGCGTTGCAGTTTCCTTTGTTTGTCGGTGTTGGGGTTGGAACGAGTGGCTGCTCTACACCTGGGCAAATACCCAGGGATGAGCTCTTCTGCCTCACACAGTTTTTGCAATTTTCGGCGCACGCCCAAGACCGTTTGCCAATCATCACACCTCGGCACCGGCACCGGAGTCAGCATTTTGGGATCCAACTTCACGTGCACACTTCTCACCCGAAAGCCGTGCAAATCAAAAGAGAAGGTGCGAAAGCGCATGTGGCAAGAGCAACGCGCTTGCCACAGCGAACAACTCCGTGAAGTCCTGAACCTGTAAGCCCCAGAACTCTGAAAAAAAACCCAACCCCTCAGCACAACAACCAAATTTTCAAAAGCAACAAAAGCCGTCTTCCGCGGAGGCCTCAGAGTCGGATACCGGCCAGAAGAAGCCCGGCAAGTCGCAGGAAGAGGCGTCCCAAAAGAGTTTTCGAACCTTTAGGGTTTCACGGTTTGGGGTTCGAGGAAGGTGTACTAGGATTGTTTTTTGGAGGTGTTGGGCGCAGGAATCTTGGGACCATGAACCTTCCGGCAGCGATCTGCAACTTAAACGTTGAAGACGTTTACCGTTTTTTGCGCCTGTAGAGGCCCCTTAGGGCCAGTCGCCAGTCGCCAGGCATTCTCCCTTCGACATGGCAAGTTTGTAACGGATGGAGGCGCCCTGGAGGTTCATTCTTGTGAAATGCTTTGGTGGGCAGTTGGGGGACAGAGCATTGCCGAAGCACGAGCTGAGTCGACAAATCTCATTTGCCTCCTTTTGCCTTTGTGAGTTGTTGAGGTGTGCAGGAGTTCGTGCACATTCCCGCAACGGATGCCTCGGAGCCGCGACCGCAAGGGTTTGGAGGCTTCTTTTGGAGGAGCTGCGGCCCTCACAACTTTGGCGGCCCCATGGCCCAGACACCCTCACAAATCCCAAGTGCTATCAAATCTCATAAAACACCTTCAGAGGCCCTGAAACTGTCAGAACAGCCCCAGCCGGGGGGCCCCCAAGGTGATGAGTGCCAAGTCAGGGGAACTCTTCGACGAGATCCTTCGACACTGGAACCTTCCGAGGTGGGTGAGCAGGGAGCTGCAAAAGAGTTGTAGAAAGAGGGGGCTATGAGGGTGCCTTGGACGCTCAACGTCGATTCTGCGCGTGCTCGTTGTTCTTCGCTTTGTTCCGAAAAACTTTCTGGGGTTTGGTTCTCGTTTAGCGCTTCATCCACGAAGAGGAGACGGTCAACGGAGGAGGGTCGGACGGAATGAACTTTTGGAGGCTACGGAGAGGACGCGGTCAAGGAGGGGGGCGGAATATTTTGATGGGAGATTGGGTGTGGAGCCCATTGCAGGAAGCATTACGCTGACGCTGCGGGCGCGTTGCGTCTATTCTGGGCACGCACGTGCAGCATAGCCTTTAAGTGTCCATCTTACGGGCTATGAGGGGGGCTTAGGCGGCTTGTTGGGCTTCAGGGTGAAAGGTTGAAAGGAAACGAACCACCCGCAAAGTTGCCCCCAACGTGACGTGGGCCCATGCCTCAGTCCCCTGGCAGGTCAAAACACTCAGAGTAGCCGCGACTTTATTGCTCCCTTACATGCACTGACGATGAAGCGCCCGTGATTGGTTTGTGATTGTGGGCATTCACAAAGCGCTCCATACTTCTGTCATGGCCGCAGACCTATCCTCTGCGGCTGGTGATTAGGCAGCTCAGGTGAAGGTGATGTTTCCAGTTCCAACCTGCAGTCTTGTCTGCAGGTTTCAGGCTTGGTGGTTTCCTTTGCGTCGCTGTGTTGCGGTTGCCTTCTGTCTGTCTCAGCCCCTCCCACAGTCTGGAAGCCTAAGCCTGAAGCCGTCCCGAAGCCTTTAGCTCCCAGAGCGAGAGGCCTCACCTACTCATCAAGTTTCAGTCAGGCGCGAATCCGGGGCCTCGAGCTTAGCGGGGTTTTGGAAGTTGAGGGTTCAGAATTGGGTGCCCTTCATTTCCCCCCCCACCCCATGGTACATTGGGGTTTGTGAAGTTTTAGGAGCATGGTGGGGCTTTCCCAACAACCCTAAACCCTGACCCTAAACCCTAAACCCTTTAAGATCTCAAGCACGGCTTTGAAGCGAAAGCCAGAGAGAGATGGGAGGCTTTGCGCACCCGAAGCATCTCCTGAACACGAAGGAGATCGACAAGCTGGACAAATCCAGCGTGCCTCGGAGGAACCAAACAACCGTTACATAACTTGACTCCTTTCCCCTCTGAATCTGCTGAGAAGCACGCAACTTAAACAAAAAGCACACACACGTATAAACTTGTTCTACAGTTTTCACGTACCTCCTCCACAAGCTTGTTTGCTAGGAGGCGCTTCTTCCCTGTAGCAACGCACCGACCCACCGACCCATTGCTTAGGCTTCAGGCTCTAGGCTTTGGAACTTTTTTGGGACTGGGAATCCCATGGAACGAGGTATCGAACATGGGGGGCTCTAGTTTGGATCCCCACATGACCAGCTGGTTCTTTGAATCCACGGAGAACATCAAATGAAGAAGGCCACGGTCCCGTACCAGCAAAGAGGGTTGGAGCCCAATCGCATGTGACGCAACGGATGCAGCTTTCAGCATTCGGTTCCAGGATTCCGAGCCTGAAGCCATGCTCAGGACATTTATCAGTACTTCGTTTACTTCAGAGACTGTGTCGCGAAGAAGGAGGACGTGAGCTCCGGCAGTAGATTAACCCTAAGGCCTAATCCCGTCGTCTAGCCCGAAAAGGAAGGCCTCCTCTTGTTCCGTGACCTTACGAGACCCTCTTGACCAAGGCAGAAACAAGTTGATGCAACGAGGGCAGAGCTCACCCGGAAGAGGGATGCTCTTCGCCAAAGGCTGGACGACAGCCATCCGAAGGAATCCGTAGATGGTCAGAATGAGGAGAGCTCACCAAGCTCTCACAAAGCAGGCCCGGAGCTCCCTTGAAGGGTGAAGGGTTTGGGGTTTAGGGTGTCTCAGTTGAGGGGGCGGGCTGGTGCTAAAAGTACGCCCCAGGCGCGCGCCCCGACTTGTGGAGACCCACCCCCGCTCGCGCTCCACCCTTGCCTTGACCTTCGCGGGTTTAGCGTTCCTTGCTTGCTGATCGTGCTCATGTATATCATTCTTGTTCGCCCTAGCATCAGCGCTTTTCTTGGGGGTTTGGTGTTGGGGGTTGGCTGGCGCCGTCGCCCCTTGGCGCTGCAAGGGATGATGTACATCACTGATCCCCCCAAAGAGATGATGCACCGATCAATCCGCAGGATTGGGGTTGCTCATTTTAGGGAACTTGACGGGTTATTCGCCAGCGGCCTGTCGGGTCCCCCGGGCAGCCCGTAGCTGCCTACGCTTGGCCGAGAACCTCCCTCGCCTGCCGGCTTCGGTGCATTCGACCTGCACAACGGCCCCGGGCTCACCAGTTTAGGGTTTAGGGTTTAGTCTTGAGGGCCATCTTAAGGGCCTTTTGGCGGGTTGTTGGAGTGTCGGAGGGGGTCATCAGGAATTCTCCGATTGATGATGATGGCTACGGGCTTCGCCGCGTAAGACGATGGAACAAAATCCTTTGGTGAGATTGGATCAAGGGATGAAGCTTTTGGTAGTGGCCGTATATGTTGCTTGCTGCCTGCTTCTTTATTTGATTGGCCCCCTGCCAGGCCAAGGGAATGAGAAGCAAGACATCCAGGAGGAACTGAAAGACGTCGAGGACAAGCTCAGCGACGTGTGGGAAGAGCTGCTTTGCGTAATCAGCATGGCCTAGCCAAGTTTCAGGTTCGAGGTCAATCAGATAGTCAGAGCCTTCATATCCCAACGGAATCCCATTGTTTCTTGCCCATATTGTCACTGTCCTTGTATTCTTGTCTTCATCCTCGATTCGTCTAAATCAATTGGGAAACACGAAGCCACTCAGAGCCCTGACATCAGGTCCAGTGGTCTATGAAAAAAGAGACGAACGGTCTGCAAAAGACCATTCGCCCCGCTTTGCAAAAAGCAGCCTAGACCTGTCTCAACCCTGAACACGGGACTTCTTGAACACGGGACTTTCCATATTTTTTTGTGAAGCTGAAGCTCCCCAAAACCTCTGAAAAGACGCAAGTCCAAATCGTCAAACTCCTGAAAGCCTGTTGTGGGCTGTTGTTTTTCTGACTCCCCAGAACCCCCCCCCCCCCTCCCCCAAATAGCTGCTGTTCCAGATGTTATTACCCTCAGGTCCGAACCCTGCCCATAGACCCCCTGACCAAGGGTCCTTAAAGAGAAGACCCTGGAGCCTTTGAACGAGTTCCTCTACCGGTCGTTGAGCCACCGTGCAGCGCTTGTCGTAGGGGGTGGTGGGCTTCGAGTCATCCTCAAATAGATGAAGCTTCCCTTCTAACGTCGACATGCCGCTATAGAATCCATAGTCTATTGTTAGGGTCCTTATAATATTTCTCAGAGGCTGAGAATTGCGTTTTTTTCATTTTTCTTTTTTCTCCCGGCCTCTGTGCTTCGGACTCGGCCCTTTGCTAGCTGAGATGCGGGTGCCGAGAACTCTGAACACCCAAGTCCTCCACCCCAACTCGAACTCCACGGAAGCACCAAGCCTTGTGGCAGCTGAGTGAGTTAGGACCTATGAGAATCGCCTGACGCTACGTAGGCTCTAGGATCTCCTGCGCTCTTGAAATTCGAGTGGGGTAACATGCCAGGCAACCTCATTGCTGCTTGCCTGAATCAGTTTTCGGGACTTGGCTTACAATCACAGGCCTGTCCAGGGCTCGGCTTGCGCCTCAATTGGGGCTTCGACGGCTTCGTCAATTCACAAGTTTGACTATATATCAACGTACATAAAGAGGACATACTTCGTTTCTCCCCAAGTGGTGCTTTCATGATGGCTATGGGCCCACGCGCACGTTTCGGTCTCCTGTGGGCCCGGATGCTCTCACATACTGGGTGTTTCCACGCGGCCACTCTCGCCTAGGCGCTGTGCGCATGGCGCAGACGTCGGTGTCCCAAGCATCGAAAGTTGCTTCTGGTTTTGGCCTGGCGGCAGCAGCCAAATCGCGCTCTCGCCTCCCGTGAACATTTCTGGAACCCTAGCCCTAAACCCTAAACCCCGTTCCAGACGTGCGCAGCGCCGCGCCTGTTGAGTGCGGCCGTTGTGGAAAGTCGTGCATTCATCGTTAACACCGAGGGTTTCGACATTTATCCAAAATGAGTGGCACAAGTCAGGACTTAAAATAAGCAAAGAACACCAAGCACATGGACGTTATCATCATGCCAGGCCTGGGTGCTCTAGCAAGTAGAACCCCCCCAACCTGGAGCACGAAAAAAGGCTGAGAAGTGCAGCGTTACGTGTGCCTAAACCCTAAACCCTAAACCCCTAAACCGCTTCAGCGCCATGACCCCTGCCTCGCAAGAGATGGCAGGGTTTGTGCACTTCTGCGCCTGAGCCATGTTGGGGCTCTCGGATGGGTCGGGTTGGCTCTTTTCGTGCATCCGCTTTTTTGTTGTGAGAAGTGCAGAGCTGTCATCGCTGTTGTTGGGCCCTTGGAGTGGGTGGTGTGCTTTGACTTTCGTGTCTTGAGATCGCAAACTGTTGCGTTCGGTTGCAGAAAGGAAGAGAGAAGACGACGACCAGCACTACTCCTACGGCGACGACGACAACTACTGCTACTACTACTAGTGTGCAGATGCTAGCAGTCGTGGGGTCGTCAGCAATCCAAACCAATGTCAATGCTTCATGCAGCCGACGAAATGGCCGAACCTAAGCCCCAAAATCTCAGCTCTGGTGTCGAGGATGTCATTGTTCGCGCTTGCGTGCGAAATCGCTGCTGGATCCTGGTTGAGGGCGGCCCCACTGGTGGCCTGCGATGTTTCGCTGCTGGTTTTGTGGTTTCTGTGGTCTTGATTCAAAAGTCGCCTACTGGCCCAACATGGCCCAGCCGAAATCCCCAAGAGCTCTTAGCAACCTCCAGCTTCAGATGCCAGTGGAACCCTAGCAGCCCTCGGTTTCAAATAGGTGTTCGGGGGATTGAAGGCGTCCTTAAGTATCTGAAGAGTCCCGAGAGGTGGGTTGCTGTTGCTCAAGCAAGCTGCCGAGAACTGCGTGGAGAAACCGACCATTCTCGTGCTGGCCGCTCTTCAAGCCTAAGGTTCAATTTCAGAGAACTATGTGCGAGATGACAGCTTGGGCCTTCTTGTATTTATCTATAGGCCAAAGCAGGTGTCGGGAGGGAGTTTGGGTAACGTGTTTCCTTCGAGGCAGGCACAGATAGTTGGTTGAGTTGCAGACGCTGACTTCACGTTCAGCTGCGGTTTGGAAGCCGGCTTGGAGTCCTGGCTTGGAGTCCTGGCGTCGAGCGGAGGTGTGCGTATTCAACATTCTGAGTCTGGGGTAGACCAAACCGAGGACAGCTTCAAGAAGTCCCGGTATCCGTGCCCTGGAGTGATTTCATCGAGCTGAAGGGTTCGAGTTGTGGGTTTGCGTGACTTTCATGGCCTGAGCTGAGCTTAGACCTTGTACCCATTGTGACTGAGCGACTAAGGTACGAACAAGTCCGTAAAAAAGTGGAGGCAGAGACCATGCGTGGTGCTGAAAAAGCTCTGCCGGCAAAGCCTCTCACAACTGTAAGTGAATGTAAATACGCAGATACATAGATATAACAAGCTCACGCATCTATACACACATAATATACATGCACATATAGAAAGGGTTATATTTTGAAAGATCGCGGTCAGGCGGGCCAGCAGTGGTGACGGTAACATTGCGGGATATTGTGAAGAACTTGCATCCGTTCCCTGTCCTACCCCCAAATGTCCGGCCGAGCCCTTGTGAGAGACCGCAAGAACCTTACGAAACTCCACTGCACGCTCCTGGCTGCGGAAAGGAGAGCCAGGAATTCCGGGACGATTTTCTCAAGGCGTGGCTGCGGGCTTTGCAGACTTGTGTTTTCCGCATCTGTCAGGTGAGGGTTGTTAGAATATATGTCGGCCCCGTCTCCTCCTTCTTCTCCTCCTCCTCCTCTTTCTCCTCTTTCTCCTCGTCGCCTCCTCTACTGCCACCTGAGCAGTGACCATCCGCGCCCAGTGTTCCCCGCCGGACCTCAACCGCGACTATCCGCGCCCAGCGTCCCGTGGAGGACCTCAACGGCGACCAGCCGCGCCCGTTCCCCACCGGACCTCAACCGCGAGCATCTGCGCCCATTGTTCCCCGCCGGACCTCGCTGCTGGGCGGGGCGGTCCTCACCTTCGCATATCAAGGTCCAAGGCTGCTTTTGATCGCACGGCTTCTCTTGCACGTTGCAGGGACGACGGCACTGATGGCCCAGCTATTTTGGAGCTTGAGACAGGCAAAATCCGACAGCAAGCATGTTGCATACACATTCCTAGCAACGACGGCATAGTGAATATGTGATATCGCAATGTTTGAAATGTGTGAGTGCACGGTCATGGGCGCCTAGGGCAAAGCAACAGCGAACGGACGACAACCTCCAGAGCAAAGTGACCGCGAACCGACGGCAACCAGACTCGCCGGCCTAGTCTTAGTCAATGGAGACTGAAGCCTTCGTCGGTCAAAGTGATTGATTTGGCTTGACCGTGCGTATCACGTCGCAAAAAGAGAGACGTACCGGGCATTGCATGCATAGTTTTTTTTTGCGAGTGAGCCTCGAGTTACTTTGTTCCCATCCAGTTGCCGAGGTCTGCCAGACTCCTTTTCAGTTTTTCCCCACCTGTCAGGTGAGGGTTGTTAGATTCTTTCGCCCAGCGTTCCCCGCCAGATCTCAACATCCTGCAGCATGTATGTCACACATTCATTCAGGGGGTTTTTCGACGCAAAGTTTGTTTTTGTTCTTCAGGGGTTGCTCGTGACTTGGTAGTTACAAAGGAGAGAGTGGGGGCCGTGAGCAGGGGTTGCCCCTAAACCCTTTCTGCTTTTGTTGAAGCACTCAACTGGAGAGTACAGGATTCAGAGGCCCAGAAGCCCTTTGGGGGATTTAGGGTTCGCAACTGCAAAAGAAAATAGTCCTGGCGTTTCGCCCACTGGAGAAATGTCAAGTGCCTGGCCAAAGCCACTCTGCAGGCGGGTCTGCAGCAAATTTCGCACTTGGGCGACCTCAACGAGAAGGGGGCAACCAGGGATGAAGTTGTGCCTTGGAAAGCGTTTGGGGTTCAAGGCTTCAAAGCTTGAGGGTCTTCGTTTTAGGGCCACGGGGGCTTAGGCAAATCCCCCGGAACTGAAACACTGCCTGTGCTGGTCTAGGGCTCCTGAGTCTTTCTAGCAAGTCCCCTTAGAGGACTCTTCGAGACTTCCGTCGTGGACTTAAACCTGAATACCCCTCAACTCGCTTCCCGACTTCCCCCCACTCCTTGGACAAAGACAGCTCTTTCAAGGTGAAAGCTATGGCCAAGAAGATGGCTGTCAAGAGCCTGGAGAAAGCGAAAAAGGAAGAGAAAGACAAAAGCGCCAAAGGACGGTGAGCGTGGGAATCAAAGGGTACCATTTGTCCAAAGGAGCCGTCAGCTTGAGGACGTCTTTGGCCTTGTCACGTTTTGTTCTTCTTTGGGAGCTCCGGCTTCAAGGGTGATCAGGGCCCTAGGGTGTCATGAGGTGTCGCCCACTTTATAGCCCTGAAGCGCTCATGTTTGGTGTTGAGTGTTGAAGATTTTCAGCTGGAGGTTTTGGGGTCCAACTTTGGGTTCTTTCCTGGAGCCGACAGGCTCTCCGAGAGATATAAAGTGGTTCAGGCAAGTGGTTCAGCAAGCATCCACTGCCGGCCGGCACTAGGGGCAGACAGGGCGCAGACTGGAGCACATGCTCCAGCAGGGACATGCGGAGTCTGCAGCGAGATTCCGTTGGCCTGTTGGCAATCCGTCGGCACGTCACCTTGGAAATCCTTGTGCATCTCTTGCCATGCGAGTCCGAAACCCTAAGCCCTAAACCCTAAACCCTAAACCCTAAACCTTAAAAACTAAACCCAAAACCCTAAACCCTCAAAACTCAACCCAAAACCCTCAACCCTAAAAACGAAACCCTCAACCCTAAACCGACATAGCGTTGGCATTTTGGGTGGAGCCTCGAGGAGCTGCGGTCCGTGGCTGTAAAGTTAGAAGGAGTCGGAGGAGGAAAAGAAGGCTGTAAGTAGCAAGTGGCATGTAGTAAGTATGTAATAAGCAAAAAGCAGTACGCAGTAGTACGTACTACGTAGCTACTAAGTACGGAGTAGCAGTGGCAAGCAGGTTGAATGGCGGTGGCAGTGGTAGCAGCAACAAGCTTAGCAGTAGCAGGAGCAGTAACCGTCGCAGTGGCAGTAGAAGTCCTTGCTCAACCTTGCACGGTCTTGGCCAGGGTCCAGGACCCTGATTATGCCAACTAGATCTATCATTACTTATATCACTTACTTTCTGTTTCTAGGTTTCGGAGTGGCAGCTAAGCTTGATCGCAGGACAGGTCGGCGCACAGACGTCCATGAAGTGCCTCGGCCGATCCACCTCGGGATTGGAGTTCAATTAACTGAGAAATATGTAGGAATCTCAATTGTGTTTGAATGCAGATTGGCTCGATCTCTTTTTCAACGAGCCAGAAAACACCCAATTAACTTGTTTAGGTGTCAACCGCGAAGTCCGCAACAACTTCTATCAAGTTAGCACTCGAACTCCTGCCGAGTGAACTTGGGGGTGTGGCAAGACTTTCTAGACCCGTCGTATTCTGTGTCCCCCTGATTCGGGTCTGGCAGTGACCTTGTCAAGAACTCAGGAATGAGAAGGATTCCAGCAAGGCCAAGGTGCCAGCTGTGGGTGTGCTTTCAGAATACTTCTGAGCAGGAATTGAAGCCGCCAGAATATCGAAAGCGACCTGGGTCTTTCTATCAGAAGTGTACACCGCCTATGCGCTCAATTCCCAAACTAGATAGAAACCACGTTGCAATCGGCTCTTTTGAAGACTTTGTCGCCGATGATGGCGCGCTGGTCGTGTAGCACTTCAACGCCCAATGCAGCCAACCTATCAAGTCGAAGTGTATGTCTTTATAGGGCAAAAGATGTCCTCCTCCTCCTCCTCCCTCCTCCCATCCCTGCTATCCGTGCCTAGCGGGGGCTAGAACTGAGTCTGACGTCTTTTTCGCATGGTGCAGACAACGCAATCGGCAGTTGCAATACTCCTCCAGCGGTGGCTGTGGCTGGTCCACCGACTTGACACTCTGCGCACCAGTTCCACTCATGCGAAGTGACTCTGCGATTTGCATCAGACCGTTCTCATGCTGTTCCAAGTATTGCATCAAGCATTCACAAGTAAGCTCTCCGGAGTCTTCAGCTCTGCTTCCGAAGCTCAGCACACAAGTGGGTTTTTTGTAGCATGTCGCAAGCTGCAAGTATCTTTTGCAAATGGCACGAAAATGGGATTGCTGTCTCTCAAGTCGGGTGCAGGAGGATGTATGGCAAGGCGACGACGACTGGGAAAAGGTGGAGGAACTGCAGCGAGTTACTTTCCTGTCAGAGTTTAGTGGTTTCAGGTGTTGACCCTCCGAGTGCTTCCCCCCCACCATTTCCGATGCTTCAGGTCGTGACGTACGGGTCACGGGAAATGTGGAAGGTCAGCTTCCGCTTGGTTGCTCTTGCGGGTCGAATGTCCCCGGCTGTTGAGCCCCAGCTGGACTCTTGAAGACGTGTAGAGCCCCAGGTGCCTGAAATGAGCCTGAAGGCGGACCAAGAATGTAAAGAACAGCCATAAGCGATTGCGGTCAGGAGATCAATGTAAAGAGTGCCCTGATGACGGCGCAGCTGCTGGACCACGCGAAGCCCATGAACCAGCCGATTGTCACACCGCTGAAGCTGCGCCTCGTCATGCCACCAGCCTTCCGGGCGCGTCTCAGGTCCCTGCGTTACTTCGGCATGCAGGAGGATTTCAGGATTTTGAGGGCTTAAGTCGAGGGTTTAAGGTCGCCTTACATGGGTTGCGAGGTTCGCACGGCTGTTCGGGTTAGGCCGCCGACAGCGTGACGACGTGCTTCTGGGTTGCAGTTCTTGCGGGTTTCGAGTCTCGGGCTTGGGGTTCGAGACCCTCCTCAGGTCCTCGGTCCATTTGCTGTTTCATGTTGGCTCCCGAACTAAGGGACATGAAGTTCTGGAACAAGCGACGTGGCAAGCACGACTCATGACATGTCAAGGCTTCTCCACCCCACGTGCCAAGAGCACTTCTTGTGATCAGCTGTCTGATGGTGCACTGGAGCTCGTTCGGTGCGCTTGTTTTGGTTGCTCACCTAGTGGTCGCTTCATCTTGCCATCTTCGCCTCCTGCATAGGTTGCAGCACACACCTTAAACTCAAAACCCTTAAGCCTCGAAAACTTAAAGCCTGCCACGCTTCTTCACGCGGGCCTCGTGACTGAGGGAGTTGGAAAAAGCAGGCTGGACATGCAACTCGGGTGCAAGTGAGCTTAGGGTTCTACTTGTCGGTTCATGGGTACTTTTGAATAGGGTTATTTTGTAGGGTAACTACGATTCTATCCTTATTTAGGATGCTTGTAGCCCCACTTGTGAGTACCCATGAGCCTTTCAAAACCCTGGGTGTGGAGCAAAGTAGAGTAGAACCACAGCTTCTCCTTGCCTGGGCCTCCTGAATTCCTCCTTCACCCCTCCCCTCCCGTTACCCAAATTCGCAGGGCCCTCCGCGTGCACAAGGCGACTCCGGACCCATGCGTCCCACACCCACCCCCCCCCCTCAGGCAAGTCCGCCAAGGAGAAAGAAGCCGGCAAGGTTGCCTGGAACCGGTGGCACTTTCGGGGAGGTGCATCTTGGGATCTCGGGTTCCTTCAACCCCAAACTCTCTGCTGTCGTCCGAGTCTGTAGTCTTGAGCGACTTTGAGCACTGAACGCGGCCATTTGTGGGGTTTTTTGGGGAGATTAGCTGGAGGTGAGTCAGGTTTGGGGTGTTGACCTGCCTGTTACCTCTCCTGCCTGCTCTTCGTTCTGTGTTGCGCTGCTGCAAAGCCTTGGGGCCAGGGACCTTGTCTCGGCGGGTAGCCATTGGGGAGCGGTGGTTTGAGAGGGCACCATGAAGGCACTCATTACATTCTCTGCGATGACCATCACCATGCACTGGTCCTGCACAGCCGCTTGCTCACAATGGCCGGCTTGCACTCCCGAAACGCTACACCCTGAACCCTAAACCCTAAACCGTGTAAACCCTAGAAGCGTTTTTCAGGATTTTTTAACAGCACGGGGGTCCTTCGGGAAGCCTGGGGATGTCTGATGGGAGCAAGAGTGGCAAGCAGGGGGGCTCCTCAATCCCCAAACTCCTTCAAAGCGCCAGGAGAGTTCAAGGCTGTTGCGTGGCTGAGATGCGGCTGCTACGATGGGGCATGTCTAGTGGCGCTTCTACACAAAACTCCCATAAGACATCATAAGACCCCTTACAAAGAAAAGATCCCCAGGTCTGGCTCCCAGTGGCTGCATTTTCCTTGGGGGCGGTGACAGCAGCAAGAAGGCGCGTCCAGCAGTGCAAAGCTTGAGGGTGTTGTTCGAGAGGGTGTGTCTAGGGATGACTTTTGGGTGATTTGGGTGCAATTTCTATCGGGGCTGAGGTATCGATGCCGAAACTTTGAGGATACCGCTTGCATCGAGAAGCGCGAACTGAGTTTTTGTCAACATGTGAGACCATCAGGAGCTTCTCAAGATGCTCGTCAGTGGCCAGCCAGTGGCTTGGCAGAAGAGCTCAGAGCCACAGCAATGCTGCGTTGCATTGCAAGATTCAATAACTTTGTCCTTATATGCACTAGGTGGCTTGTAATTTGAACAATGAACCAGGCTACAATTGACGCACTGTGAGAAGCCTGATGCCTGGAAAGGCCGTGAGCTAAACTTAGTCAGTGACAGGTGGGCCTAGAAAATGTTGTTCCTTTCAAGATGCACATTGGGTGTGAACTGCTTCAATACGTATATGAGAATTTTATGTGAGTTCATGTGTGCATTCTGAGTCATTTCTTCTGTCCCCAAGGGTTTGTTTAGGGTTGGGAGTTTTCCGGGCGAGCGACGCGTTATGGAGGTTGTGTGCCTCAACAACACCGGGCGGCTGACGCAGGAGTTTGCGACTGGAATGAATTGGTCGGTTGGGCATGGGGGTTGCAGAGCTTGACTTATATGGTTTAGAGCTTGTGGTTTGGGGCTTGGGTCTTTTGTTGGGCGCTTTTGAAACTCCAGGCGCGGATACTCGGTTCTACTCGAGACATGCAGAAACTGAAAGCCACCAGATCCTGTTTTGCTGACCAGGCTGGCCAGGCAGCGTGCGCATGTTATCGCACAGCACATGTGCGAAGAAGTGGTGCTCTAGGCGCTGCGAGACAACTTGTCGATTCCGCTTCGGGGATTTGACATTCTTCATTTTGAAACCTTAAAGCCCATCCATTCTCACAGATTTCGGCAGGGAGGCTTCACGCGTGGACACACCAAGCTCAATCCCAAATGCCCATCCGAAACCATGGTTCATGACTGCCCAGGTGAGATGCCCCTTGGCGAGCAATCCGTGCTAAATGTTAGGCCCTAACCTGAAAGGCAGGCTAACGCAGCAGGACCAAACGATCTGCGGTTCAGGTCAGAACAAGGTCACTGGCAGTTCTCTCTGCTCTGTGTTCTGCTTGTCACCTTACACGTGGTATTCTTTGCCGAGCAATCGTAATGGCTAATAGGTTCGACCTCCACGATGCCCTCTTCCTTCGCCAATCTGAGGTCACTATTTTTTGTGTTCCGAGCTCTTCCGCATGACGCTTGAACAGCATTAGCCGAAAAAAACGAGGTTCCGTGAATTTGTGTTTGGTGATGGGAACTGCTATGCTAGAGCTTGTTGGGATACAGTCTTAACTTGAGCGTTCATTGTTCATCCAAGCAGGGCTTGGAGAGCTTTGGAGCATCAAGTTGGGATTGTAGAGGTCCAGCTGGGCCAGGTGTCAAGGTGAATGAACGAGGGGCAAGATAGGCCTTGCTGACAGTGCATGCTGGGCTGTAGATCTTACGAGGTGGCCCTAATAACCTGAATAGTGGGTGCAATCGAGTCCTCTGCCGCCCGAGAAGGGACGTAGTTGTCGCGAATTAACCCACAAGACTCTCGAACCTCAACAACAATGGGTACTTCTAAATGCCGAGGCATCTCACGTGTACCTGCGCGTGTTCTTGTGACTTGTGCGCTGCCTATTCCCCCGTCGCCATGGGCATGTTGAAGCTCCCCAAGCCAAGCCTAACCAATGTAAAGGGGAAACGGTAGATAGCACAGCAAAGCTGCACCCAACTACACCGCTGACTGTTCAGGGCGCATCACGATGACGAAGCTCTGCTGAAAGTGCTCGTGTTGCGGTTTCGGGCTTATAGGGTCTATTCTGGGCTTATAGGGCTTGTAGGGTTCATGGGGTTCGGGCAAGCATTCTAAGGTGCGCATAGATGCGGAGCGCGCACCAGCACGAGGAGCCTAAGAGTCTGTTCGGAGCCTGCACCGTCTGAGCAGAGCTCGTGAAGCTGAGGGCTCGCGTGAAGCCAACGGAGACCAAAGCCGTAGCCGTAATGTATGAAACCTCGAACCTGTGAAGCCAAACTAAAGCGAACATGCCACGCTCCAAGCCCACCAACCTTGCAACCACAAAAGCTTACAACCCAAACCTTAGAATCACTGACTTTCCAGCCCGAAATCAGGGAGAATTGCCTGTGAGTGACATGGGTGCAGCGTTTGGATCAATTTTGCCGGGTTCAGCCTTCGTCCGCACCAAGCGGCCCGTGCATTCTGTGATCTCCGTAGAACCAAGGACAAGCCATCCCGCAAGCCCAGGCAAGTTGGATGCGTGAGGGTTGCCCAGACACATCCCCAAAACCCCGAGCGCACTTTTACATGTGACACACGCCACCCTGAAAGCAACATGTTCTGGGCCGTTGGTTGCTAAAAGCGCTCCATGCTTTTTTCGGGCCATGGAATTCAAGGTTTCCCGCTTAGAATTCTGCCTGAAACCAAATCCTGGACGCGTGACAGAAGCGGCGAAACCAAGAAAGGAAGCTCTCACAGAATCCGTCCCCCCCCCCCCCCCCCCGTCCCAATCCCCCACCGAACTTGAACCCTAAGCCTTATACACCCCAAACTGACGGCAGGGCGAAACGCGATGACGAAGCCCTGCTGAAAGCTGGGGACGTTGTTCATTAAGGACAAGAGGATGCTTATGGGTCACCCGTTTGCCACCTTTTCGGTGTTTGCAGGATTTCGAAGATTAATGTGGGATGATTACAGGGTTCGGGCACAAGCCGGAACTAAACCTCCAGAGGGTGATGTCATAAGTCCTAAAGGAGGTACCGGTCGCAAAGCAATGATGGGGTGGCCAGGCTTCTAGTCGCAGAAGGCGCAAGTGATTTTTGCAGCCCCGCGGAAACGATGTTACAGGGGGCGGTCTGTGTTTAGATGCAGGTGATCGTCCCCCCCCCCCCCCCCAAACACCAAGCGACCCTTGCTCCCTGAACCCTGCAGAACCAAGGACAAGTCGTCCCGCAGGCAAGGGCTTCCACAATCCAGGGCTCGTGAGGGGAGTTGCCCATAATCCCTCATCACGTCCCGCAAGCCCTGAAAACCCAACATTCTGTCGTCCCAAAGCAGGCCACAACCGCCTTCAAGAGTCCACGAAGATTAAAAAAGTGCCCTGCAGGGACGCGCCGCAGGCGCCGATGTTGACGAAATCCAAGGGAAGCGAGCCCCCTGGCCCTTCACCTTGCTGGGGTTTGGGGTGATTTGGGGTGATAGGGTTTGTGACGGCCTTCGACAGGAAGTAGTTGCCAGGCCAGCCCCTCCAGCAACTGAAACGCTACTCACATCCCAAAGAGCCTTGTAAAGCCCGGATCACCTTCGAAGCCCTCCAAACTTTTCTGTCCGCTGAACCCAGAAGCACCCTCAAAGGATGCTCCAGGTGCTGCAGAGGGGCAAGGCGGGCGCCCAGCAGGGTACAGGGTTTAGGGCGGTGTGTGAAGGTTAGGGCCGCGTGAATGGTCTTGGGGTCGCGGGCTGTCGAGGGGTTCCGCGTTCAGGATCATCGAGTCAGGCTCTCGCAGGCTTTTGGCAAGCAGCTGCCCCTTAGTCTTCTGAGTCCTATCAACCTTGAGCGCAAACCATGCTGCTGCACGACCTGAACGACAGCAGGCTGTGTTAGTTTACCGCCCCCAGCAAAATCAGAACCCAGAACCCCAGAACCATCCAACACCTCAGGAGAAGGAGGATTATCTCGGCAATAACATCAGGAAGAAGACTGTGCTCCTCGGCCCGGGTTGAGGGCGCTGGGTTGAGCTAACCGCCCCCCAAACACCAGTCGAGTATGACAGTGATGTCATGTGTTCGTTCACATGCTTGAAGCTTCACTGTCAAACCTTTCTTCCTCGGCCCTGAACCTTTGTACATCAAAAGCCTTGGAGTTGGCTCGACTCCAAAGCCACCCCGCGAGAAACCGGTTCCATGGAAGGTTCAAAGCTCTCACTATCGACGGCGATCTGGGCCACCTGGCAAGGGGGAGCTTAGAAAAATCCTTCAAGAGCCAAAACAAAATGGCCTAATTCCCTCATTCCCTTCTGAGAGTTAGGCATCCAAACGACCTTGGCCGAGGTGTGGTGGAGCGAAAAGGCCTCGTCGTCAACATGCAGGCAGCGCTGTCTGAGGCGATGCCGCAAGAACCCTGTAATGAAAAACATGAAGGGTGTCGGCTTCCTTTTTTTGTTGGGGGGGGGGTGGTTAGGGTGCATCTTGAGAGTTTGGGTTTAGGGTTTTAGGTCGGGGCTAAAACTGCTTGAAGGCTTCGAGCTCTTCAGGGTTTCGGAGGTAGTTGAAAAGACTGCTCCACTACATGGTCCAGCCCCCAGCGGTGAGAAATGCCAGGCACAACAAAGCCTTCGCAATGCACGCACGGCAAAAAGTCTAGGACACAGGAGCCTTTCAGCGTAAGGGGTGGCGCTGTTAGCCCTGAAAGTCAGGAAAGCCCTCAGAACAAGCGGCTGGGTGGGGGGGGGGGCAGGGAGGGTCATTGAGATTTAATTTTCATTGACCTGAAGCATTGTGGTCAGGATGAGGTTTGAGAAGGCCACCCGACCACGGCCACACAAAGGGCAGCGAACCTGAAAACACCCGAAGCCTCAACCTCAGAACCTTGCACTGTACACCCTCACTACACACGAAAACCTTAAACTCCAAACCCTGAAGGCCCTACAGCTATCGCAGCTTACAGGTGACGGAGTTCACGCAGCCTGAGCTCTGTGAGCTTTTCTTGACCTACCTGCGACGGGGTCTGCAGATCACAAAGCTCTGAGACCTGCCTGGAGTTGACGGTTTTGAGGGGACTCACTGGGTTCAACATTTAGGGTCCCTGGTTTGTGAGTAAGATGTTAAGACTTGGGCGGGGTCTCTTGGCGGTTCGTTAGTGTGCTTCGAGGCAGAGGTCCTCCGAGGTGCATCCTCTTTTCCGAATCCCTCTTCCTAGCGATTGCCGTCTGCGCAATCCCCCAAAATGCCCAACCGTGTGTGGAGAGGATTCGGTGCAACGGTGCACATCGGAGTTTCAGGAACAGGGTTGAGGGAGTTCAGGATGTTTAGGTTTGAGATCCTCCGCCCAGGCGTGGTCATGGACCCACTGAATCCTCGTGAGTGCTCTGGGGGGCACACCGAGGACAAGCTGTGTCTTGCCTTCATGCAAAACAGGTCTCGCCGATGAAGCAAGAATCACAAAACTCTCACACCCTCAAGGGAAACCCACATCCTATGTGTGCTCACGTTACGAGAGCCCCCAACCTTTCGATACTCACGCCTACGCCCTGAACACAACTGCTCAAAACCCTAAACCCAAACCCTTCAAGCGCCCTGTAAACTCCTAAACTTGCACGAAGGTCGATGTGCCTGAGCAACTTCGTCATCTTGGCCAGTCCGGCGCTCAGGATTCTACATTCCTTGAACCAAGCCATGCCTCTAAACCCTTAGCAGCCTTAGCCTCCTCAAGCCCAAGCCGCCTAAGTTGCTAAGCCCCCAAAACACCCCAATAGCCAAATCCGAAGCACAGAAGCACACCGCCCCACAGCATCAGCCTCAAGCTCATCAAGCTCAGGCAATGACACCTCGGACTTCGCCGACGTGGAAGCCGTGAAAGCCGCCAGCAAGCTGAGGCTGCAGCCACTCGAGCAGCTATTTCAGGGGTCTGAGGATTCTGAAACTTTCGAGGGTTTGGCTTTCCTTTGGGTGGCAGGGCATACGTGTCACAGCCGTCGGGAGCTCAAGGGTGCATGATTCATGTGATTCATGTGATGCTTCAGTCTTCCGAGATCGCCACTTCTTCTCAAATCCATCGAAACCCCCGATGCTTTAACTGACCCTGGTCCAAGCCCACATCTCCTTAATGGGTTTGGGATTTAGGGTTCGGGATGGGGGAGAGACCGCCTTAGATGCACTTTGGATTCAAGGCCTGACTTGAGGGTTTATGGTTTATAGGGTTTAGGGTTTAGGGCGGCAGCGGGCGCGTGAATCTAGCAGACAGGTACGATGCAGGCTGGCTCTCTCAAGGTTAAGGATTGTTCCGGGGATTCAACTCACCTACTTTCCTGTAAACCCCAAATCCCGAAGCTCTGCAATCCGTATATTCATAATCCTGAACCCTCAACCCACAGCCCTGTGACAAGAGAAAGGCACAGCCCCTAAACCCTAAACCCTAACATTAAACCCTCAACCCCAAACCCTAAACCCTAAAAGCCCCCACACGGGTACCAAGTCGGCACACAGTTTAGGAGGTTTTGGGCGCTTCAGGGCTTAGGGGGAAGCTTCCAGATTCCAGGACCATTTGTGAGGAGCTGGGGAGTTGCAGGTTGTGCGAACTCTCCCTCCGACTGTCTTAACTCCACCCCCCCCTCCCCTCCCCACCGCACCCAAAACGCAAAACCCTGAACCCTAAGAACCAAAACCCTGGGAAGAGCCTTGGGGATCGAATGCTGCAAATCCTTAGGCTGGTTGGAGCTGCCAAAGTGGAGCCTTCGGCTTTTAGTGCTTTGCTGCTTTGGGTTTGGGTTTGTTTGGGGTTTTGGGGAGCACTGTGAGGCCTTAGGTCTACGGGGTTTGCCTTCATCCCTGGCAGGGTGACAGGCACTCTGCAACAAGAGAATCATATGAAAAGAAACCCCGAACTGAATCCGTCAACTTTCGGGGGGGGGGGGGGGGGTGTACTTTTTCTCTTCCTTGGCCATGGTGTTGAGTCTCTACACGTGCAAAGAGCTTCCTAGCAGCTGGCAGTGGCCAAACAGTAGTGGCTAAAGTGACAATTGCCGGCTTTTGACTGACAAGGTGACCCCGGTGACCCTGTCTCCCGATCCTAGGAACAGCGCTGGGCACTGACCATGGTCTACTTGCTGCCGAGCCTGTTTTAGTTCTGCTGGGGGTCTCGGGGGTTTTCAGGCAAAGACTGCCACTGAAGAATTAGGGTTCTGTGGGTTGGCGCAAGCTGAGGGTATCTACACGAGAGGTTCTGCAACCTACAGTGCCCCACTGGTACATGCACTGAGGCACTTACCTTATTCTCAAGGCAACGAAATTCTGCCAACGTGGCAGGGGCTCATGTGCCGTAGGGGGCCACTGCACTTTCAGGCACATGACTGAGTGTGTGTGTGTGTGTGTGTGTGTGTGTTTTTTCCGATTTCAGTGGGATACGTGTGGGGTAAGGGCGCATATGCCACTTGTCCTTCTTTGGGGCGGGAGAGAGATAATGTTCGGTATTCTTCAGGTGTATCAGACGGGTCATTTCTAGTCGGAACAACAAGTGCCTCTTTAGGCTCGCGCTGCTGAACCTGGTGTCGCTCCTCTTGGCACTGGCCGAGAAAGGCGGTGGCTCAGTTTTGAACCCCCGGAAATGGAAAGCTCTATTCGTTCTTGACCGGCAGAACCAAAGAATCCCCACAGAAGTCGTGTAAGGCCCTAGAAGGCCCTGTAACTTCTGTGCCGTGTATTGCCCCTAAGAAAGGTAGCGCTCAGCAACTGCTTTCGTAGGCGGGAGGCCTCAGAGGCAGCGTGGAGGCACAGGTATCAAAAAGCATGGGCCATAAACCACCGAAACCCCCTGATGTTCGTTCCAGTATCTCGACCCACCTCTCAAAGCATGGTCTTTCTCCATGGCGAGCTTACTCCTTATGCTCAACGGCTTTTTCAGGGGTCTGATGGGTCCTGCCGAAGACATCAGAGCCCTAAACCTCCAAAGCCATACGCCCGCCTCTGGGGGGCACTAGGACTCAGAAGTGGGCCCATAGTCTCCTGCTTTGTGGGGTCAGGTTCCCTTTCACAAACCCCTTCGCAAACAAAAAGCCTTTAAACCCAAACATTTTTGTTGTCGTGCCTCTTTTGTATTCCTCGGCCTCGGGCACTGGTTCATGAACATCAGACTTTGAGGCCCCTTTAGGGTTCACGTGCTTTCTGCAGTAGGGTTTGTTTTGCGTTGCCAAAGTGCAAGGCTTCGGGGTTCTGACTCAGGATGGAGTAGGGCCCTAGAGTATGCAGCCATCGGGGCGCTTTTGTGTTTTTGTCGCCGGCTCTCGAAAGGTACCGTGAGCAACATGCGACTTGGCATCTGGAAGCCCCCTTGCCCCGAATACAGCCAAAGTTTAGGGTTTAGAGTTTAGATTCAGATGAGGGTTAACCCTAAACCCTAAACCGTAAAGCTACCCAAGTCTCTACAACCTCAGCCCCAAGGTTTCAACATGGCATTCAGCCAGCCGCTGCACACGAGACTGCGCGCACCCGTAACACAGCAGGGGGAAAGGTTCCATGATGCCCACCTTGCGCCCTAGCCCTGTCTCAGAAATCAAGAACTGTGGGCGCAGCGCTCCGCAGCACAGAGAAACGCGAAGCCCAAGCCAAGCACTCTGCAAAGCATCCGCCGTGAGATGAGGCATTTTGCTGTTTGCCAGTCTTCTCCTTGAACAGCCGGCCAAGAGCAAAGACAACCGTGAGGCCCCTTCAACAAGAAACTCAAGAAGCGTGGTTTCTTGCCTGGAACTCTCGGGCTCTCTCTTTTTTTGCACCAAGCAGCCACCCGAATCGCCCAAGCTGCACCTCGGAGTCAACAAATCGGACATGCGTGTTGCCACGGCATGAAGTGAAGCATTGGGGCTGCAGCAATCCGAATCGCCCAGAGCTTTTCCCCCTGAAAGCCTAAACCCCAAGAGCAAAGGCAGTCCCACACCCCATAGGTCCCGTTCGCCATGTTTACGTAGAGGCACCTTTGACAGTGAACATGCGACGAGAGTAGGAACACACAAGGCGGTAGCCGAGGCCTTGGCTCCCTGTGGGCATCCTCGGCTGGGGCCTCCCGGCCGTGTCAGCCCTGAGCACCTTCATCTCAGGAGCTTCGCAAGGGGGCTGAGCTGAACACACTAAAACAAGCCTTCGACCCGAAGTAAGGAAGCAAGTCCCTCAATCCAAAAGCAAGGCTTTTTAGTCTAGGAGCTGTGCCTGTGCTACTGGTACCCAGATCCCACATGCGGGGCATCGGCAGCCGAGTGCTGTTCATGACTGGCTTCCTTGTCAAGTCCCGAAAATTGTTAAATCATTTCGGTTCTGTCAAGCCACTGACGTCTTGCGATTCCCTCAGTACCTTCCTCGACTCGCAAAGAAGCTGTGTCGTCTTTGTCAAGGAAGGCCCTTAGGTGTACGATGAATCCAAACCCTAAACAGGACTGGTTGCTCGGTTCCGCTTCACGTGCCTGATCTGCAAAGCAGGTGAGTGGGTCTTGCGGACCCTCCTCCCCCGCCTTCGCGGGAAGTCCTCAACGCCAAACCCCCTAAACGCACAAGGACTGCTTTCGCAAATCCCCCCCGAACGCCCAAAGCTCTGGCAAAGTAGGGCTCCGGCTCTGACCCCCAAAAACCCCCTCGCGCCCCTTCACTCAACCCTGAAAGCCCCCAAATCCCGAACCCCCTTAAACTACTGTACCGCTTCATCTTACCGAGGCTCCGCTGGAGCAAGGCGCAGTCGGCAGCAGCACACCTGGAGGCCTTGGGTTCTGTGGGCTTTTCGGGGTTTCAATGTACTTGAAGGTTCATGGTTACTTCTAAGTAGGGTTACAAGTGCCCTAAATAGGGTTATCACCACAAGTTCCCTGCTTATAGCCCAGATGATCATTGCCCATGAACCTCCAAGGGGTTGGGGATTGCGGTGTGCGGTTTAGGGTTTAAAGTCTCAACAGGTTTTAGGAGTTGAGGTTTTTAGGGTTTAATTGCTGCTAAATCTTGATGAGTGTATGTGCGGGGTGTACAGGCCACTAACAAAACCCTGCTTCACATTGGGTTCTGTTCAATTTGTTGTGCACACGAACATTCTGGCAAACGGTGTTTTAATATGTTTTAATGATCGGAACTCTCCAGCTCGTAGAGCACAAGCATTGTTCAAAAAAGGGCGACGGCATATTTTCAGGAATCAGCTATTCTAGTAGGCATTTTTCAACAGCATGCAAGAACTTCATTTTTGTTGGAGTGATTCCCGTGAAGCCCAGACCGCCCCCTTAAACCCCTACGGCTCAATCAGTTCGAAACGGGGCTTCCATCAAAAAAGCTTGCATACTTGACCCTACAGTATATGGAGTCTCCAGAGTTGACGAAGCCTAACTTGCTAAGCCTAGGGGGCCTAGACTTTCAGATGTTTTGAAGGGTGCTCCACGTGCTCTGCGAGGCTGAGATCTGGAAATTCCGCACGCGTGTCAGCGATGCTTCCCTGCGACCAGGGCCTTTTTTTTGGGGCGGGGGGGGTGTCTACGATAGTAGGGGTATCCTATTGGGGGATCCTTATTGCAAGGGGTCCTATATCATTTGGGGGTTTATTTTAGGGGTCCCTTCTTATCGAAACCCCACAACAGAATGTGGTTGTGCACGCTGAATTGCATCTGCTTGGAGAAGGATGCCGAAGGTCAATCATCAAATCGGGGTTTCCGAAATTAGGAGTACCTTACTGGGGTCCTGATTAGAAGGGAATCCTACTATATTCGGGGCCCTGGCCATTTTCGTAAGCCCCCAAATGGTGGACTGGGTTCGGTTTTTGGAGTGTTCAGGGTGGTGGGGTTGAGAGCTTCTATTCCACGTGATTTGCAATGGGGTTTCGTGTTGTTGCACGGCCGAGGACTACACGGTGGTCGGAGGAAGCAGCACCTTGGCCAAGAGGAGGAATCTTGTAGCCGGGGCTAGACCCCCTGAAAATCCCTAAAAGCCAGACGACCAACCGGCAAAGCCACCGTCACTTAAAGTGCCCAGGCTGGAATGTCAGGGTAAGTCCTGCGCGTCTCATCGTGGACTGTGAGCACGGCACCAGCACATGCTACAGCTTCAAAGCCCTAGAACCGCAAACCTGAGAACAATCAACGACGTGCTCTAAGGAAATCCAGGTGCTCTTGCGGCACTGAGAGACCAACAGCACGAGCTCGGAGTTTTTTTCTTTGTCTGGCTTCGGGCTTTCGCGGCGAAGAAGATTCAAGGGTGTCATATCCTCACCCCTGGCAGTGGGGGATGAGGCTCCGGAAATGTCAACCTTCGGGGAACCTTACCTTGGCGCGGCTCTGCACCAAGCCCCTCCACAACCCCATTTTGGGCGTTGTTTTGGGTTACTGGGCCCCAAAGCACCATGGACCCTCAACCCTAAACCCGAACTTTTACACCACGAAAAAAGAAGGCACCCCCAAACCAACCCCGAGGTGACCTCCACGCCGAAGAGGGCGAAAGAAAGTCGGAGGAACAGGCGACTCAGGGCGTGAACATAGGAGTTTTGAAACAAGGTTGAGGGATTAACGTTTAGGGTTTCGGGTTTAGGGTTTCCTGTTTACAGTTGCAGCGGGGTTTAGGGTTGCTTAGGGTTTGGGGTTGCTAGAGACCTGAGCACCAAAAAGGGCCCTGCCATCCATCTTAACCAAACTGCACCGTGGCTGGAACTAAGATGATCTAAACACCAATGCTTGGCGCTGGCTGAGGAGATCTAGGGGCCCTTTCTGCGCTGGAACTCCAGAGTCTAAGATTCCTGAGATCGGCCACTGCAGACCCTGCGCCCATGTGCCTCACTTGTACTTGCATTTGAAATTTTGCCGAGTCATTTGCTGCCATCTTCGCGCTTTTCTTGATTTATCTTCTGGCAGGCGTTCACGCGCGAACGGAAGCAGGCCAAGAGGGGCGACGGGGTTGCCAGGAAAACGAAACCCTAAACCCTAAACCCTAAACCCTAGACCCTAGACCCTAGACCCTAGACCCAAAACCCAAAACCCAAAACCCAAAACCCAAAACCCAAAACCCAAAACCCAAAACCCAAAACCCAAAATCCAAAACCCTAACCCTCCAACCAATCTTCACTAAACCCTGAATTCTTTGTCATGAGCCTCAGAGTTTGGCCCGAGCCCCATAAGACCGGAACTTTTTCGGGCTGGGGCCTCGTTTATTGGTTTATGGGAACGATACCCTGTTCGCGCGCGCGCTTCAGGAGGTTCAGTGGCTTCCCGGGACTCGTTTTTTGCGATAGAAATAGTGCTTCTGCTCATGCCACCCACACGAAATCATCGGCACCAGCGATGTTTCCTCAATTTGACCACTTGTCACATTTCATTCCTCCACAGACACTGTGTACTCTGCTTGCTTTCTCTTCTTGGTCTCTTCTTCCAGCCATGGAACTTTGGGGTCCTCAAGCTGCCGACTCACAGTGGTTACCTCGGCAGCTACGAGCTTTGGCTGCCTACGAGAGGCAAGTGAACCTTGTGCCTGATGAGCCTCTTGTGGTCTCCGACGACGACTCTGACCAGGGCAGTGCACACAGGATCACACAGGGACGTTGCACAGTATCCTCCAATTCCTTGGACTCTGTAGTCTCTTTTTTTCCATGTGAAGAGACAACTCCGGCGAGTCAACCTTTTGGGCCGTAGCAGCCCTCGCAATGCGCATATAGATCTTTGTTGCGCCCGCAGATTGTTGCGGGTGCCCGGATTGACAAGCGTTCTCCGTGCGCTTGCGGTGTACAGAAAAAACAGGGCTTGTTGCATTGGATGCTCGCCAGACGACTTCTGTGATTCGAAGAAAGACCGAGGTTGACTGCAGATGTGACTCTCCGCGACGCATCGAACGATGCAGAAAGTCAACATGTCTGTGCGCGAACAGAGGATCGGCGCGTTGGTTTATAGCACGTGAGGCCTGCAAGAAAGCCCAAGTCATTAAACCGGAAAAATGAGTTCCCAATCTCATGGGTCGGCACAAATCTCTCAAATGGTTGAGAAGATCCCCTCTCATGCGCTGGGGGCCAGGACGAGACGCGCAAACTGTTCCGCGACAACGTCGGGCGCTGAGCCAGAACTCAGGTCTCTTGCAAGAGGGCGCCATGAGAATCATAAGTATATCAGAATCGCTCTACCCCGAGATGTCTTCCAGGGAGAAGTAAACCTCAAACCCTCGACGAAAAGGTTCAATAAGCAGCCGTAGGATTTGCCTCTTGGCTTCTTGGCTTGCTCGGCCCTTCGGTTTCTGGGCTTCTTGGCTTCTAGGCTTCTTGGCTTCTTGGCGTCTTGGTGTTTACGGCTTTGATGGCTTCCTGGTTCCCGATTCTTCTTGGCTTCTTGGCTTTTGCTGTCTCTTGCTTGGCGGCCTGCTTCTTGATTCTCTGGTCTGGCTTCTTGGCTTTTTGGGCTTCGCGGCTGCGTCCCCCAACCCCCTTATCTCCTTTGAGCCATGCAAATCTTGCTTCAAAGAACATGGAACCATCAGTAGGCGTTCCTTCCAAACCACCTTTCCACACTCGCCAGGGGGAGGCTTCGCCCCCAATCCCGCCGCTCTTTTGATAACCTTCATGATTCAAGACCCAGCCCACATCCCCAAGCCCCAAACTCCCTAAGCAGGACTGGACCCCCATCCCCGAGGTGACAAACATCTTCAATTCAGCGATGGAGGAGATGGGGACGAGCTCTCTCCACAACGGCTTCAATGACGCTGGGGCTGAGAGCTGGAAGTTTAGGGTTTTGAACCACCCTCGGAGTGGGGTTTTGAACCATGTCTCTTCGCCTGGCCCCATGCCGCGTCCTAGAGAGTGTCCCTGCATGAAGTCCCTGGTGGGGCGTACCTGCTTAGTTCTCAGAGTTGGGGTCGGCGCAAATGAAAGATCGAGCCTTCGCGGACTCCATTTCGGGTGACTTGAGCCCACAGTCTTCCCCGCAAGCCGTCTTCTTCTCGTTCCGAAAACTGCACGGTCGAGCAGTGGACGAAAGCCAAAATTGGGGCTGGTGTTTTTGTTGGAGCTAAGGACGAGCTCAAACTTCGGAATCAAGAGCAGCCGATCCTGCGCCATTCCTGGGGCATTTCCTTGGAACTTGTGTATTATGCTCTGCAATCACCTCAAACCCCTGGCGAGCTTGACAACCTTTACATGCTCAACAAGTGAATCAATAGGCTTCAACTAGGACATGAAAGATTCAGCCTCAATCCTAGCCAAATCCTGCCCACAGTGCATACGCTAGCTGATGTTCCACTTTTTGGGGGAGGTGCCGGGGATGCCCTTCTCATGCGCTTAGGGTTTAGGGTTATGAGGTTCAGGGTGCGGAGCCGTAGGGCTTAGGGCCCACCCATGTTGACTTTTTCCATGTAAGAGCAGATGCTGGGAAGTATGGGCTTGTGGCAGGTCGGATCCGAAGCCACGCTGCTGCCAGCGATGTTGCCCCCGACGGAACAGGCGTTCGTTCTTGTTACTCTTCTTGTTGTCCCTCATCCCTCATCCCTCATCCCTCATTCCTGCAGTGATGAGGTGGACTACAGACCTCCAACACCTTAATACAAAGAATGATTCGACTGGAGCCAGACAGAAGCGGCTGATGGCCCGGTCTTTGAGGTCCGAGTCCCTCCGTGTTCTCTTAGGTTCTCTTCAGGTTCTCCTCCATACGCTTTTCTTGGATCTGTGCCTTCTCTGAAGCGGTATGACCCCCTCTTTTTATGGCTGAGCTGGTCTCTTGCAACAAGCGGGGCGGAAGGGAGCTGTCGGGTTCCGGGGTTCAGGGTTTAGAGGGTTCGGAGTCGAACATGCCAGCCGATGGGAATTAAGCTGTCAGGGAAAGCAATACAGGCCTTCAAGACCAGCACGGCTTCGAAGACCCTGATGCCCGACGATGAATGCCCTAAGAGAGGGCGCACCTTGAAGATACACAAAAACCCGAATTGCAAGCGCCCGAAAAGAAGATGCAAAAAGACACTCCTCCCCCCCCCCCTCCCGCCCCGAAGCCATGAAGGCAGGAGGACAAGGACCCGGACTCCGCCGATCAGACTTCCGGGAACCTGGTGCCTGGGTCACGGGAGTTCTAGCTTTTTGTTTCGGGATTTTGGGAGAGTGTAGGGTTTTTCGCTTGAAAATCAAGTATTCGAAGCATGCTAGAGTTGGACTATAGGGCATAAGCCCTACGAGGCGACGCGGCCTTCCTTGTTTGCGCACCCTAAAGCTGTCCTTTGTGGGATTTACGGTTTCTTTGGAGGATGTTGGTTTTTGGATGGTCGCAAGATGGAGCTCCGTGTCCTCTACAACTCGGTAGACGAGTTCGGAGTCCTTGTGAGATTGACAGCCCTGCCCTAGGCGCCGCTTATAGCCCTTCTCGTCCCATTCCTGTGCCCGCGTTCGGAGGCCCCAGACCAAGAGGACTTGACCATGTACGGACACATAGGCTCGGGGTTTGAGTGGCAAGCAGTATATGTACTGGTGCCTGAAGACAGTTTGAGAGGGGTGCGCGCTTCTATAACTGTGAGTAATGCCAGTCTGAGTTGCAATGCTTTCGCAGGCTCTGGGGACCAGGAAGTCTTGATCGGTAGCGTTTCCCACAGCCACAGATCAAAGAGAGAGAGAAAAGAGCGGTAGAGAGCACGAAAGGACTGGATCTCGGGCGTTCTCTCAAGCCCTGCAGAAGAAGAAGCAGAAGAAGAAGAAGAAGAAGAAGAAGAAGAAGAAGAAGAAGAAGAAGAAGAAGAAGAAGAAGAGAAGAGAGCCGCTTTTCGAGCGCGGCTGTCGAGCGGCTCCCTTCCAAGTAGTCAGTCATTGTTAATGTTCATGCAGCTGCTGTGTTTGCTGTTATTGCGAGTGTGAATAGAATCATTGTCTGCATTTGACGTAGGCTGCGTGTTGGCTAGCGATTTGTTTGTCTAGCCAGCCCACAGTCGAGAAGTTTCAGGCTAACGCTTGTGACCTGACGGAACCCATATTCTTGACCCGGCTCCTTGAGCCCCAGACACAAAACACTACGCGGCACGCAATGATCCTGCCAGGGATTGATGATTACTATCGAAAGCGGACCTTGGATGTGCTGGAGAGGATGAAGGACCAGGCGACCCAGCACATTTTTAGGTTTTTTTTTTTTTTCGGTGCTTCGCAGGGCTTTTGGGCATGGAGCTCCCTGGTCTCTGCTTGTACTCGTACAGAAGGTGGTCTAGCGGCTGTGTCAGGGATCCTTTGGATGCTGGTCAGGTAAGGAGCAGTCTTTGTGCTTTGAAACTAGTCAAATGGTTCGTACAGCGATTCTAAGAACAGTTGGGAAAGCCCGGCCCTAATGCGACCCTTGTTTTGGCTCTCAGGCTTTCTGGCTGACGTTTAAGCAAGGCGCGCTGGAAAGTGTCCTGGTCGCACTTGTGTGTGTAAACCATCTTGCTTCACAGGCGCCGGGGGTCAGTCCAGAAGGGCCACTGGCCCATGGTGGTGTCTGTGCAAACGAAGCTATCTACTATCCACCATGGGGAAGCATCGATTGGCCATCGGTGTGTACCTGCAAGTGATCCTGAACGTAAGCATATCTAGTAGCATTGGTGCAATTGCTGTTGCGTGAGCATGCGAAGCCGATTTTGCCGAAGCACTCCGGAGCCATTCAATTCTTGAAGGTTGAGATCATATACGCAGCTTTTCTGGAAGCTTCATACATACATCGCACGGCCGCCATCTGAGAGCCAGCGCTGTCATTGTTTGCTCAGAGCACAACCAGCCTTAGTTTCTTTGGCACATGTTTGGTGTCCTCCCTAGCTCCGTGGATCAGATTATTTCGCCAATCTACAAGTGTGAGACCGGCTATCCGAAATTGCGCCGTGGTGGTCCCAAGATTGTAGGGTAGCTGTCGACCAGGCAGTCTCGGCCTTACCACGTAGGGTGCAGATCGGACCTCCACAGCTATTTGCATGTACTAATAGGACTCCACTGACTGTTCAGCAGTTGAAGTGCATGCGCAGGGAAACTGCGTATGACTGATCTCATGTTCATGAGCAATTGCAGGACTACCTCGCTATTTTGCCTCTATTCGACTATTTCGAAGGCTTGCGCACCTAGTGCACATGATTGAAGTGAGTGCTGTGTCTTCGACCCCAACCCGAACATCTTCAGCAAAAACCAACTCCCGGAGTCTCAAGTTGCGGTGCCCGACCACTGCGGCGTACAGGGGGCAGGGTCCTCTGAGTGGCCGTGGAGAGCCCACCTGAGAAGCAGACAGTCTCTCCGAGCATTCCTAGGGATTTTAGCTATTTGATATCGGCTGTTGCGGGTGGTCTGAAAATGCGGTTCCAGGGCAAGACCCTAGCCCCCCTTAATCCCCTTAAACCTCCCCAAATCCCCTTAAACCCCCTAAACTCCCTTCAAACCCCTCAAAAGGCTTCGTGCTGCTGTTCGGCACCTCGGGGGTGCTGCTGTCCACCTTCGGGCAGACGGACCTGGCCATGGTGACCGTCTCCCTGGCCTGGGGGGGGGGAGGAGGGAGGGGAGCGGATTGGGGGTTGACTTAGGCTTTGGGGTTTAGGGTTTAGGGTGTCGCGGGGCCGTGGGAGGCGACCATGCAGCCGTGACCCAGCATCCTCCTCAGATTGACTCCGCAAAACCGGCGTCCTACAGACACTACTCGTGTCAGAGACATGCCTTCAGCTCCAGCATTGATCCGCCTTTTGCTATGCTAAGCCTCGAAACTCCAACCATTTAAACATGCATCGATTCGCCATTCGAGCCACTTGGAACGTGACCCTGTCTCGGTTCAGGCGGCGAGCTTGCAATCTCTGGATACTTGGAACTCAAGAGCATGGATGGATTGCGTTGTGTTGCATGCCGCTTGCAAACTTTCGGACGTGTGACGTGCCTATGCCACTGAGAAGTGTGAAGTGCTCAGTAGCTCTTTGGCAGTCGCTCTTGTCGTTCTTGTCCGCCCGTCCCCTCTCTCCATCACTCTGTTGGTCTCCGTCTTGGCGTCTCTCTGCTAGTCACTGTCTCTCTCTCTCTCACTTGCCCCTCTCTCTTTTTCTTGTGCTCTGTCTCTCTGTCTCTCCGTCTCTCCGTCTCTCCGTCTCTCCGTCTCTCCGTCTCTCCGTCTCTCCGTCTCTCCGTCTCTCCGTCTCTCTGTCTCTCTATCTCTCCCTCCCCTCTCCCTCCCCTCTCCTCTCCCCTCCACTCTCCCCTCCCCTCTCTCCCCTCCCCTAGTTCGAGTCATCTGCGCCCAGAGCTCCTGGCCGAAATATTGTCATGGGACCAACGGCACTAGTTTGGTTCGAGGAGAGGTTCCACGCCCTCAGCACGCGCCTGGATGCTGCCAATGCCGGCGAGCGCGACATGCTCTGGCCTCGGTGGATTGAAGCCCAGAGAGCACAGCGCACAAATGTCAGTGCAGATCGCATCAAAGTTGCCAAGTGCCACAGACATTGAAAAAACAAGGGCAAGGAGCAACGCCCAAGACATGTGCACCGGTCTGCGTGGTTGATGCTCAAAGATTGTGGGCGGTTAACCCTAAACCAATGCAGACCCTGAGACACGGATGCTTATTCTCCATATTGATATTCTGTTTAATTGTGGGGAGCTCTGCAGTGGGCGCGGCTTGGGGCTTGGGGCTCAGGGCTCTGGCAGGTGTTTGAGAGATTGTTCTTCTTAGGGCGGCGCCCTTCGCCCTTCGATGTGGAACCTGGCCTGTCCCAATCTTAACGCCTCAAAATCAAACCCTGCGCCCGAAGAATGAAAACTCAAGCTACTTAAGCCCTAAGCCCCAAAGTTTCTGGATGTTCAAAAGCACGGAGGATCTGCGCCTGGCAAGATTGGAGTGCCATGGATGCTCGGCGCCAGTCATATGGGCCGCAACCACACGTACTTAATGTGACATACTGGTCTGGCCCGCCCATATGCACATGTTCGACCTCATGTGATACTGTTCATGCACTGGTACAAGAAGACATCGCACGAGTGAGATTCGTGTTTGAATGCAGGTTTAGGATGCGGTATGTTTTAGCTTGAAGTGCTGTTCTAAAAGTTGCCCAGGAACCCATGCAGCGGCGTTTTCAAAGCAACGTCAGCAGGTCGACTCGACTTTGGCTGAAGGGGTGTGCGTGGGTTTGGAGTCCCTGCTTCGTGGCTGTTTCAGCTATGGGGCCATTAACCTGCGGGTGCCTTATTAGGGTCCTTATTGTCAGGGGATCCTACTCTTTGGAAACCTGTATTGAGGGTCCCTTAGTCTCGTAAACCCTCTTTCTAGAACATGAAAGGATCTTCAGGCGATGTTATCTGCAAACCTAAGCACGGTGGCACAGTACCTCCAGCTACGTCACTATTCGCAATCATAGCTGCTTGCCCTCACACGTCAGGCCCCTGCCCAAAGCCCAAGCGTCTCCAACCCTACGCCGAGATACTATCGTATGGAAAAAACTCCCCACCCAAGCACCCAAGTACACCCCAAGACAGCTTGAGCCTTGTTTGCAGGCTGGTCCTCACAACTGAGGGAGCACCTTGGCGATCTTCAGGGAGGGCCAAAGACTGTTTCCCCTTGGAAGCAGCTGTTTCCAACATGCATCGAACCCTTGCACGTGATTGTGACTGGGATCAAGATTCTCACCTGTCCCAGCTGTTCAGTGCGTATCTCTTAGCCATAAGGTTTTTTTTTTGTGCCGTTCGAAGGATGTTGGAGCTTCTTTTGCCAAAGGCAGTGCATTCAGCCCCGAAACTCCACTTAAGGTTAATGTGGCATTGACCAGCGCAGCCACGGCGGGCGTGCGGCAATCGCTCGCCAAGTTCTCCGCCTGAACTTACGGCTTCATGTGCTCGGGACCCTAAACCCAAAACCTTCAACATGTGTTGAAAGGGGTCCAAGATTTGTGGTACCACAGCTCGGCCGTCAACTCTTGGATTGGTTTTGTCATCCACTCCTTATAGCCGCAGAGGGCGCCAAAGCTGTGCACGGGGTGTTGTTGGTGTCTGGTTCAGTCTCCGCAACTGAAGCCATGAAGCCCGCACAAAGGAGCACCATCTTCCGCAACTTGGGTGGAACCCGAACCTCTTCAACTACTCTTTCCCCGCAAGGTACTCTGGAATCGGCTCCCCAAGCCCCTTATAATCCCCCCAAGTCCCCTACTCCCCAAACCTTAAGCTCACAACAACCCACGCTTTCAGGAAGCCGAGCTGACGCGAGTTTATGACTCTTATTTGCGCCCCCCGTGTGTTGGGCTCAGCCGGGGAGCCGATGTAGTGATCTGCCAGACACGAAGACCCAGAGTAGGCCCAGTAGGCCCTTTAATTCTCGTTGTTTGAGTTTTTGGTTCCCTGCAACAAGCGCCTTTCCACCAAGAAGGGGGCACATTGTTTTGTTCCTAGGTTACTCTTGGGTCTAGGACACCTTGAAGGCTCTTAGGCCAGGTGCGCAGGCCAGAGTCGGTTTCCTTGCCTTTTTGCTAGGCAGCAGGTGGCTAGGGTTTTTTGGATCTCGGGGGTTCAGTTTGTTGCGGTACATGCGAGACCCAATCTGCGACATGAGATTTACGTCGGCTTTCGCGGCTGCGTGTGACATCCGGGCTCTCGCAATTTTGTCGCACGGGTCGCAAGTTGGGTGTTAACGGATGAATGTAGGGATAATGGTGAGATTACGTAGAGAATTTTGCGGCCTCTGGAGCAGCTCTCAGTGGATTCTTCTGGGAGGATCGCTGTTCCGAGTCTCGCCTTGGGTTGCGTAGCAGTTGAGCCCTTGCACCCAAAAGCCTTGAACTCGAACCCTGAACCCCCAAAGGCCCAACTTGCCGAGCCAGAAATTAACGTAGGATCCAGATCAGCGTTTGGCCGATCTACGCGGCAATGCCCTTGGCTCTCAAGGCTAGACCTTCAACGACCAAGAAGAACAATAGCCCCCTAAAGTATAAATGGATTTCATAGACCCTGTGCCAGTAAGTTCCTTGGGCTACCAGACCTACCAGTGTCTTAGGCTGCAGGACGCTGCAAAAGGTCGGCCTCCAAATGGAGCCGACTCCTTGGGCCAAGCGCTTTGTTGCTGGACGAGAATCCTGCAAAACGCGAGGGGACGAAGAGAGCATTTTAGGAACTTAGTGACTTAGTGTCTGAGTTGTTTCGGCTTTAGGGTTTCGAACAGAACAGCCGAAAGACCCTGAACACCTCGGCTCAGCGAAGCTGGCCGCGCGTCCCTCGCCTTTCCTGGAGTCGCGGGCGAGCTTTGAACGACCCCCCTCGCGGAGAAGAAAGGAAGTTCGGGTCGAAGCCTCATACTTCACCGAAGAGTTGTCAGGCCTCCTGCAGGAGATTGAAATTCGGCGAGACCCCCCTAACCCCCCCACCCCAAACAAAGCACACACACACACACACACACACACACGCACACACAATAATCGAGCATCTCCCTACGCGGAGAGCGCTTCCCACCATCGTTCCTAAACCCAAAACCCATTCAGATCCCTTTGCAGACCAGGCCCGGAGGGGCATGTTGGCAGTTGAGGGCTTTGGCCCCAAGAGTGCTTCGTTGTTGCTGAGTATTCACCTAGAGAGCTGCATAAGAAAGCAAAAACAACACCAGCGGCTGCGTCAGTGTTCGATGTAAAGATTGAACAAGCTCCTCACCTAGTTGCCATGCCGTCCTAGTGCTCACTTGGCTTCTCTTGCTCCCCAAGCCTCAAGCTGCGCCTTGGAGGCCGCTGTGAAGTGACATGTTGCTCCATGTCTCAGGCTAGTTCTTTAATCTGCAAGTTCGCTTACATCAGTCTGTGAGCTATAGGCCTAATCAACAGAACTTTGAAAACTGAAGACAGAGCAGCACGCGCGGCTGTTGATACTGTGCTGGGCCAAATATTCTTGTGCTGATGAACCTCGAAAGAGTCAATGAAAGAAGTACCTTGCTCTCTGCTTATGTCCAGGCCCTTGCAGTGCACAGTGGCAGCTGTGGCGCCGTGCTCAATTCCTGCCTTCTGTTTGTAGTCAAGGCTCGTATTTTGTTGACAACGTGGCATGCTTGGCATTCAGGCGACGTCTTCAAGTGCCAGGCATCATCTTGGATTGAGGTTTAGGCTTCTTGTTGAGGTTTATTGGGATGTAAGGTGGCAAACGCCCAAGAAGTCATGGGAGCGTCACCTTCGAGGCTTTAAGTATGCTTTAAGTCCTTGGGATTCGAGTTTGCCTCCAACCCTCGGAACGGAGTCTGGAACGCAGCGGGGGCCGAAAGAGATGCAAAGAGACCGAGCAGTAGCTGGAGCCATGGCCACTCCAGAGGCGTCTGCGAAGACAAAGGCTACAAGGCCAAAGAAAGGGAAAGGCGCGTCAGCTAAGAACCAAGCGGCCAACGCCGACAGCAAAGCCACCAACACCGACGACATCAAGGCCATCACCATGTATGATATGATACACACCGTCGAGATCCCCACGCGCATGGAAAAATACCGCGTGTTGCGTGCGACACATCGGCAAGCCAAACTCATGACAGAGAACACGGCCAGCCTGGCACGCTTGGCAGATGAGTTCTGCCCTCGCACCCCGCACATGGCATCTTATCTGGCCTTGAATTTGAGCCGTTTTCTTTTGCTGGGTTTGTTATGGTTTGTTATTCCCGTCAGTACTCCCTTTAGTGCTGCCTTCCTTTGGCCATCGAAGCAAGGTCTTTTGTTTGCTTGTATCCGACTTTCATCTGGCCGATTCTCCGAAGCACGACAATCGTGACCTGATGGAGAGGCAGCAGCAGCTGCAAATGTTCATGCAGAGAGTGGTCCTGCCCATTGCGGAGGAGGCAAACGCCCTTGTGATATGTGACGCCAGAAGCTCCGGAAGTGATTCAGCAGAATGTTTGATTGCCTACAATCGAAAGGCCGCGGTCCTTTCACAAGCAATACTAAAACCAAATCAAGCCCGGGGCTCAATGTCGCTTGCGCGTTTTGACCCTTTGGACCCTACGAAACTACGAGAGTTGTCTCAATACATGGGTCCGGGCCCGAAAGAGCCCACACGGACTGCGTCCAAGACTTGTTCTGTAAGGAACTTCGGAATTTCATATGGATATATTTCTTTTGTCCGGTGGGGAGCATTTGTCTGTGTGTCTTTGTCCGGAAGCGTCACGCAAGATGAACCGTGCATCCCCCAAGATGGCGCTAGCTCGCATGTTCATGCTTCGCCGCCTTTCCTCTCGCCTTTCCGGCATCAGATGCCTCAGCAGCAGGTGCGAAGGCGAACTCTGGGCTAGCATCGTGAGCATGTCCATGGACCCAGCCACATCGAAGCCCAGCCTCAGGGTCAGCGTCGTGAGCATCAGCTTGGTCTGTGTTTGGGGGCTGGAAATTTAAATGGAGGTCTATTTTTGTAGGAGTTGTTTGTTTTGTTTTGGGATTTTTTCTTGTATTTTGTCCTTGCTACTGGTACTACTACTGGTACTACTACTACTACTGCTACTACTACTACTACTACTACTACAACTACAACTACAACTACAACTACTACAACTACAACCCTAAACCCTAAACCCTAAACCCCAAACCCCAAACCCTAAACCCTAAACCCTAAACCCTAAAACCTAAACCCTAAACCCTAGACCCTCAACCCTAATGGTCCATCTGCGTAGTAAGCGAACCCCCTTTCTCGAGCCGAAAACCTGGGGTTGGGCCAGCTGTGGCTAAAATCAGCCTCTTCGGGCCCAAACCCACTTTCTCGAGCCGAAAACATGGGTCTGGGCCAGTTGTCAGGCCCACTTGGCCTGGTCAGGGCTCGTGGTCAGCGTGCACCCCCCTTCCCGTCCCCCAGAGTCCCGAGCCCATCAGCGTCACCAACCTGCGCCCCAAATCGGTCTTCTGGGCCGCAGATCCATCTGCGTAGTCCCTTTCTCTCGAGCCGAAAACGTTGGGCCAGCTGAAGCTAAAATCAGCCTCTTCAGGCCAAAAACCCCCTTTCTCGTCGTGGTCCTTCAGCGTAAGCGTACAGCACCCCGCTTCCCGTCCCCCAGGGTCCTGAGCCCATCAGCGTCACCAACCTGAGCCTCAAATCTCGGCAGGGCATGTGTCGTATTGCTGTGTCTTCCCCCTGGGGGTTGCCATCTGCCATCTCTCGCCAGCTTCTTGGAGGACCTGGAACTGGAGCAGTTCGCTCTTTGCGGATTTGTCGGGCCTTGCAATCTGAAATTCAGGGTCTCGCCCGCCGGCAACGCCCCTTCCTGCCTGCTGCTCAGTGCTGTCAGCACCTTGTTGTAGGCCTCCCCACGCTAGGGTCTCTGTGTGGCTTCCTTTGGCGGAAGCCACCTTGCCGCGGCTTCCCCCCCAAGCCTTGCCTGACGGAGTGGAAGACAACCCAGCTCCTGCTGCAGCAGGCTCCCTTTCCTCCTGGCTTGGGTCTGCGACTGGCACGGCATTCATCCAAGAACTGCGCTGGGCTCTCCTCCCACAGCATGCCGCAACCCAACGCTTGCGTCGGGCCGCCCCCTGCCGCCATCTGCGGGATGCGACACTGACCCTTTTCTGACCGATGGGCAGGCCTCTTGGGGTGCTCAACAGCCCTCTTGGTCAGCAGCTTTGGCGGCTCTGGCGTTGACTTGAAGCTGTCCTCCCGTGCAGCATCAGGATCAGGCTTTGGCCTGCTGGCACTGTGGTGGGGTCTCCCAGTGCACGCCCGACCTGCGCTACCTTGCCCCTGGTGCCGTGGCTCGAATGGCCCGTCCTGTGCTTCGTGCAACGTGGTCGTCCACTTTCGTGGGCGCTGCCGTTGGTACTGCGGTGCGCATCGTGCGTATGGCACTTCCGCGCTCTCCAATGTCCCTTTTTGCCCTGACTGCTGGCAAACTTGGGCCCATAGCCTGGCCGCAGCACCTCGCCGCGCTGATGCTGCGCCTGTCTCAGACCGGCTTCTCCTTCACCTTCGTGGGATGGTGGCTGCGTGCACCCCCGGCGCTGGGTCCGGGCAAGTGCACTCTACTCCTCTCCCTACCAGGCGGGTCCGACGCTGGCTGCTGCGACGCCTGTCTTCTGAGGAAAACGCCCAGCTCTCTCTGCTACTGCAAGAGCTGCGGCAACTCGCGCAAGGGGTACCTGAAGACTGGCCACCCGTTGCCCCTTCTCGTGCTGTCCGGGCCCTTCATTTGCCGTAGTGAACGTAGACTCCTTGGACTTGCTGCGTCCCGCGTAAAAGTTGGTGAGCGCTTGGGGGGCCAGACATCGAAAGGGGGTCAGGGGTGTGGGGGATCCAGGCCCTAAAAGTCAGGCCCACACCCCCATTCTCACCTCGAACTCCTGGGTCTGGGACAGAGGGCTGTCAGGTGCAGTTTAAGCTCCGCCACATCACTTTTGTGGGCTGACAGGAAAGTGGCTTAAAAGTCCCATCTCTCGTCTCCATGTACTGGACTTGTTGTGCTGGTTTTTAGGCGTTTGGTACCCCCTGCACCTTCCGGGATGGGCTGGTTGTGGGCTTGTTTGTTCTCCGCCCCCGTCGTGGTGCGTAAGCAAATACCCCCGTCGTAGTGCGTAAGCAAATAGCCCCTCATCTTAGCAGAAGCTCACAGCACCCTTCCCCTCCCAGAAACCCGGGATCTTCAGCTAACCAACCTGTGCCCCACCTCTGAGCCTCCCAAGGCCGCGAAAGCAAACCCCTTCTCTTGAGCCAAAAACCTGGGTTTGGGCATTTGGGCCAGTTGCAACTAAAATCAGCTCTTCTGTCCCAAACCCGCTTTCTCGAGCCGTAAACCTGGGTTTGGGCCAGTTGAAGCAAATACCAGGCCGTAGGTCCTTCCACGTAAGCAAACCCCCTTTCTCGAGCCGAAAACCTGGCTTTGGGCCAGATGTAGTAGTTCTGGCCCAAACCCCCTTTCTCGTGCCGAAAACCTGGGCTTGGGCCAGATGGAGTGTAAATCAGCCTCTTCTGGCCCAAACCCCCTGGCCGCAGGTCCATCGGTCCACTTGGCCTCCTCAGGGCTCCTAGTCCATCTCGGCCTCCCAGAACCGCAGGTCCATTCGTGTAGGCAAACAGTCACCTCATCTTGGCCTACTTGGGCTCTTAGACCTTCAGCATAGGCTTGCAGCGCCCAATTTTGTCCTCGCCCCATCAGCGTCACCAACCTGCACCGCTTCGGCCTCACAGGGCCCTAGGTGCGAGCAGCAGCCCTCATCTTCCTCCCAACGCCCCAATTCTTCTGTGTAGACAATATACACCCCCCTACTAGCCGTCTACGGCCCCTTTGCTCCATCGGAGTAAGCAATCAGCACTCCTCAACGGCCTCTCAGTGTCTTAAGTCCATCGGCGTTAAAGGGCTGGTCTCCCATGACACCGCTCCGTTTGTAGACACATACTCCGAGTCCTGTTCCTCGGCGCAAACAAAGGGGGTCTGCCTTCTGTCCCTTGTCGTAGTTTGTAGTTACTCCCAGCCTTTCGGGCCACTGTCCCTCTAGTCAAGGATGCTTGGCTGCATTTAGTACCCGCCACCCTTCGTGGAGAGCGGCGATGACGTTTTCGGAGCTGCTCTGCGATATGGGGGGGGGGCGGGGGGAAGATGGTGTAGGCCGCAGTAACATCTCTGGGCCATTTCACTCACTCACTCGCTCACCCTAAACCCTAAACCCTCAACCCTAAACCCAGAAACAGAAAAAAATCCCAAAAAAGACAAAAAAAACTCCTAATTTAATTCTCCGGCCATTTAAATCCCTTTCATGTCTTCCAAGACACGTTACGACTCCGCATGCTGGGGGGAAGGGGCTTGGCCTTTTGGTTTTGAGAATGTGTTGAGAGCTTGAAGGCTTGAGGGCTTGAGGTGCGAAATATCCTCAAGCCCATTCCGCTCAGCATCTCTTCATGGTGTTCGGAAGATATGCTGGGGGCCTGCATGACCAAGTGAGCCGAGAGAAACCGAGCCAGGCTCGAAGTCCGCGAGGGGGATTAGCGGCCGTATTCCAAATCACACCAAAACCAGCGTTGCTTCCGGAGTTGACAAAAAAATGTGCTTATGGACGCGTATGGTTTTCTCTGACTTACGAGGCGTCGTGCAAGCTGAGCGACACTAGCGTCAGCTCATCTAACTCAATTTTCCAGGAACAAGAATTTTGAACGCTGCCCACAATCCAAGAGCACCCAAGGAAAGGAATATTGCGCTCTCACCACTGCTTCTTGGCTTACAGGTCAACCTTTCATCTTCATGTTGGTGCGTGTTTCCTTCCCTCACAAACCCAAAGAGTATGTAGTCCTCTCCGGACAAGCTGCGCAAGCAAGGCTTTCATGACGGCTTATGCGATGCGAAAGCCAGCTTGGGGCACAGAGCTGCCGGTAGCCATGCTATTCTTCGGCATACTTTTGCACGGAGGTGTTTGGGCTTGAGGGCTTGGAGGGTGATTTGATGCAAACTTCGAGCTTGCCGCTGCGACCCAAAACATGACCGCCGCCAGGTCACCGTTGTTGGATTTGCAGAATTCGACGAAAACGAAAAGGACCAACTACCGGAGCCTTGGCCATGGATGAAGTTGTTTCCAAGTATCACAGCCGATGCAGATGTTCTTTTGTTGTGAACAGCAACTAATGAAACTAATGCTTGTAAGACTGAGAGTTCAAGAAGGAGGGAGAGAACCCTCGCTGAAAGGCTTAGATGCAGCTTAAAGTCCCCCGGAACATGGCCCAGGAACACTGGCAAGACCTTTTTCGCCACCTGGACGGACTTGAAGCAGACGGCCGGGAAAGCGACCATCAAGATCACAGCCCCTCCACGGGTAAAGACCTTCATGCCGGCATACCCAACCTGGTTTTGACAGGCAAGATATCAGAGACTGGGCTGCAGTGGCGGACCTCTTTCTTTTTGTGTCGGGGGCTGTAGCGAAGTAAGTTGAAGTAAGTGGTAAGCGCTTTGGGCCTGAACCTTGAGAGGGACACAGAGAGTCTCAGAGACAGCCAGGCCAGCTCAACATCAAACCGCTCCTCGCAGCATGACAG